>CM073768.1:54034375-54199353 GCA_037158775.1 Hetaerina titia | reverse complement strand
TACACTTTCTCATTACCTCCAGCCCTTTTAACTCCCCATCTCACTTTTTTATATTTTCCTTGATACAACCGAGTATTTCCATTCATCCAAGCATTATGTATTCACGCTATCCTCCGCTATATGGTAGACAATAAGAAGGAAATATCCAGTACTATTACAGATGCCAACGAATTGACTTCCTCAGGGATACAACCAGGGATTATGTCACAGTCAAACTAATTTTTCATCGAGGACTTATGTTTATACTATTTCAAGTATTTATCATATGCTCCTCTATGTAGGTAAAAACTGGAGGCAGGTAACGAGCAAGGCATGATTGCAATTCGTACATGGACTTGTTTCAAGGTATATCGAGTACATTTTCAATAAAAATGAACTAGGTATGAAAAAAATGCCGGTATAAACACTAGGTTTCAATTTCAACCCTTTCTTTATATCACCCGCAAGTAGGCATCACCCTATCTGCTCCCTCTTATGCTCCCTTCCGACCTGCAGAACCATTGCCCTCCTCGCCAACTTCCTTCTCTCTCTCCCCTTGACTCCTCTCTGACCTCTCTCCAACTCCAGCCCCCGAACTTGCCCCTCACCGTCCCAACCCACACAACCCCCCTCCCAATTGAACGAGGAATTGAATTCTCGCTTTGACGTTTGAGACTGGGGAACCATAGGGAGGAAGTTTTAATGAAGGGCGGTCGGAGATTGTTATCGGGGCTGTCGGGAGTGGAAGAGAGGTTCTGCCTCGACAAAAGGCGGAGGTAGGAAGGGGCTTCGACGGTACGGGGAGTGGAGGAGGTGGATGAAAAGAGGAGGGGAGGGAGACGGAGAGAGAGAGACGGAGAAGGGAAAAGTGAGATGGAAGGGGTGGGAGAAAATGAGGTGGAGGTGTTTGGCCGACAGAGGGTGGGGGTGGCGCTTTGAGGGTCGGCCAAGATGCGACGGGAAGTTGATAGTGGAGAGAATAATGGACGCGTTTAATAAGCTAAAGAGAAAGGGGTTAGGAGAGTGGGGAGAGAAAATGAAGGAGTGTCAGGAGTGGGGGAAAGTGAGTGAGAGAATGGGGGTCGGAGGGGGGAGGATATGTCGAGGGGGGAGGAGAGGTTGCGTGTTTAGCACTCAGCCAGGCAATTATTTTTCGGGCAGCGATCCTTCCTCTCCACACTCTCAAGACTAGCACTTACGCCCCTCAAACCCTTCCTCCGTCTCATCCACCCCTTCCTCCAAACCTGGTCCCTTAAACTCCTTAACCCCTCTCTCTTTCTCCTTCCCTGGGACCCCAAACCTCCCATCCTCCAACTCGTTCTCGGGCCCCTGAAGAAACAGCCATGATATTATTTCGAGGAACGGGTGACAACTCATAAAAATTCGCCTTTTTCGGGCTGATAAGGGATTAGAGCTGGGTAAAGAGCCTCTTGAAATGTCATTGAACGAGCGGGGGACGGGGTATTTAGTTAAAGACATTCTCGAGGTTTTTAAGAGGGGGAAATGATCCTGCGTAAGACTCGCAAGTTTTGGTGCCTAAGAGATTTTTATCTGATAATTGCCACGAAACTCTTTGGGTTCCTCCCCATGAATTTCTGTATATTTTGGTCTATTTCTTTCTTAATTGAAGTCGTCACAAATATGGAAGCTTTGACTGTCTGGCAGTACAAAATACGTAACGATGATAACGTTTCTGTAACGATTAAATTTTACTTGGCGAAAAATGTACAATTCGTGGGTTCAACATTTCCATTATCTAAAAATATGAATTGATATCGAATTGATACTGTATTTAAATACTCCTCTCATGGCGATTGTCCGGGTTCAAATATTTTGGCACTGGTGGATTTTTTGAACCTTATTTGAGTGCCACATGCAGAGTACTTCAAGTACGTACTCTTTCGTTCGAAATGGATAAAAAACCTGTACACCGTCTTGGACTCTTTGACAAAAAATAAGTCTTTCTCTCCACCTTTCCATAAAAGTCTTAAACGATCAGCAAATAATATACGTCCTAGATGGTGCAAGTAAATTCACCTTACGATCACATCCACTGCTAATTACTGACAGTAAATTATCGATAATTAAAGAGTTTCCTGCAAGAAACCACTGCGAAAGAATTGGAAGAAATTACGAATTAATTTCTTACGAAATTATTCGGATGACACTCCAAAAAGAAATTGCGGTGCTTGATATTCCTCATTGAAACTGTTTATTTAAATTTAGTACGAAGACATAAGGAGTAGAATAAATATGTATAATACTTTTCACTTTCTTATTGGTGCACAGAATTTTCAAAATACGTACAGTCACCAAATAGAAAGTCAAATTCATTTCAGTAGATAATATTTCCAGGTTGAATTCCGTGTACGAGTTTCTGCTTCTTATTTTAGTTTGATCAAGTTGCTTATCCGTCGTGATCAAATTCGTCCGGCCGCTAGTTTCATTCGACCTTCCATTGAGAGCAAGCCCTCATCCCCTTGGTCATATTACCCCTTCAATTTTATCCCCTAACCCCTTCAATTTGCCCACAATCCTCTTTTCCTGCCTCCCATATTCATTCCCCGGCGCCTCTATCAGTCGTATTATTTTCGCACTCCCCTGGACCAACCGAGGCGAGCACGCGCGGCATTGGCTGCAAGGCTTATTTTCCGAATTGGTCCGTCCCTGAACCTCCTCTTCCCACTCCTCCCTCCCCTCCCACAACGCGCGAATTCGGCTCCAGAACCCCGCGACGACCCCGAAATATCGCCCATCACTCAAGCGCCACCGCTGGCATCAAATTTCCGCAACAATGTGAAATGCTCAGCGTTTTGTTTTCCGCACCGGCACTGCCATTTATCTCCCTCTTCACACTTTCCATCTGTCTCTCCTCGTACCCTCCCCTTTTACCCCCATCCCCCCAGGATCCCACCACCCCCACCCCTCCTCTCCCACCTTATATGTGTGCGCCACCACCTCTCTCTTTTTTTCCGCCACCAATCCTTCCAGTCGAGGCCGTTCTAACACCTTACCCTCCTCTCTCACGATTCTCCCCACTCCCCGATCCTCTAACACACGAAACCAACCTAATTCCCTAGCGGCCCCTCCCTTTTTTCCATTCCAATTTCCGTCAACTTCCGCACCGCTCGGACGGACGGACTGACTCCCACTCGCGGTAGATGGATAAGGTTTTTTTTTCTCTCTGCGGCTCGCATTTTGGACGGAACTAGTAACCCATCGTTTCCCGAGTGCATCGAGAAGCACTTGGGGGGAACGCGGGTGCTCGCATAATCGTTCAGTCTCCCTTCATACGAGGTTGAAGCCCCCGGGGTCATAGACACTTTACCGAATTACCAGGGTAACGTTCATGTGGAAGCTATCATTGCTAAATTACCCAAACCTTCAGAGATGATGGAATTTCAGAATAAATACGTGCATGAGTTGATACCATAGCTCATTTTTAACTCATGCGATCAAATATTTATAACTACCTTCCGGTAAAAAATATCGAAGAAATGGAAGAAATGTACTTCACTCATCGAGTGAGGATTATTGTTTATTTAGGTAGTCTATGGCCAATGATAGTAAAAGGAGGCCCGAAGAAGAGGAGAATGAGGAATTGGTGAAGACAAAATAATTTTTTCACACTAATTATGGAAAAAACACTAAGCAACATTGTCAATTTCTATTAAATTACCGCTTACCACTTTATGCCGCTAGTTTTTTTTAACAATAAGGTGAAATTTACAAAGGTCGAACAAAACTATTTATATTAGTTTAAAAGTCTAACGCCAAGTACGCTGAGATATATAATATTTCCAAAGAGAGGATAATACTGACATCAAATAAGAACAATAAAATGCCATTAGCTATTACAAATATAGTATGATACAAGTGATTAGAATTAATAAATAAAATTAAAATTACATGCATGCAAAATATTTATACTTTAAACATTATTTCATTTCCGAACGTGAGTTCTACTTCCAATTATAGCTCCAACGTTGATAATTACGTCACGTTATAAAATTGAGGTCATATGTAAGTAGAGAAAACGCATGGAATTAGCATTAGGTTTCAATGCACGTTCCTTGGGCCGACATGTGCCTGGATGCATCCTTGCTTAGGATATGCGCGTAGTTGCTGAAGATTACATTAACAAATTCTGGATGATTTCGGGGCAGCACTTCGAAATCCCTTCGCCCATGTTATCGGATTAAGGTAATTTACGGAAGTAAGTTAGTGAGATAAGGAGCGTCCTAGTTTCTATGGTAGGGAATAATTCAAATATCTTTAGACGATTAATTGCTTTTTTAAAGGAATCGGATCTCTTACGTCTCTTGTAACATATGAATGACGTTTTGTACAAATTAGGCCTTGGATTTTCTGTTTGTTTAAATTTGAAAATGCACTTAATAGCTTCTAGTTTCATACCTTTCTCAAAAGAGTATTAGGCTGTGAGGGGTTCTAAATGGTCTTAGTAATCGGCGCACCGAAATAAATCCATTTCTACTAAGATCTGAAGGGAGGAAATAGTCATCAATCGGTGACAAAGAGGACCCGCTGCGCTACTATATTTCTAGCCTACTAGAACAACGCCCATCTAACGTCTGTCACTTCCTTTTCTAAAAAAAAGGCGATACTGGCTATATCAAAGGTGATGATGCGTCTAACCTAGACGCCGTTCGGAGGGTTTTAATGAATGCTGAGGTTTACCTAAGAACTTAAACTTCTTCATACACACCTCTTTTTTCCAGTTATGAACAAACGGACCTCGTATTTATTTCATCATTGATAGCACCATCTGTAAACGTAAATCGGTAATTTACATATATTATTTGACCCTATATTCTAATACAAAAACGTATGATCGTAAAAATCTGCAGTAGAGTTGCCAGGTGACCTTAGCCGCCAATGCTCCCAATCTCTAAATCAAGCGAATCTAAATAAATCTCTATGAGCGATCTTAGTGATTGACTCCAAATTTCGGAGATTAACTAAAATTCTCCCCGCTCGAATTTGTGTGAAGACCAATTTCATGCATGAAAAAGAGACAAACGGGATAACGTAAAATTAAAGAAAAATGAAATAAAATTCCACTTGAATTACAATTATAGATTGAGGTGACATCCAATATGGCACATTAAACCGTTTAAATAATTTCATGCAGAAATGCATTCATATTCTTAATGATTTTATTATATTAATTTATAAATAAATATTTTACCCAGAAGCCCCATAGGAGAAACGCATGTATGCCGAGTGACTTATCCGAAGATGGAAACATGTCTTTTCTGAGAAAAATTAATATCTACAAACTTAATTTAAATTCATTTCCAATGATGAAGGGAGGTATAATTGGCCTAAAATGAGTTAACTGGGAAGTACTGTACAATTTTAAAGCATACTGAAATGAACTTCCTGGGTTCATAAGCATTTTTCCAAGTAAGAATAAAATTTGTAAAGGTTTTTTTGCGGGGAGAAGATGTAACCCGACGGTCTGTTTGCCTGCCAAAGGAAAGGACTAGAACGGTATAAAGAACGACATGACTGTGAGATGGCATTGAACTCTAGCCGCATCAGTCAGCGTCGTGTCGTCCCAGGTTTGATTTAATTTATAGGGCGAGAGTGAATTCTTCCCCACTCATAGATTCCCTGTGTTTGTCTGTACGTGCATACTATTAAAATTGATATATCTCGTCATATCAAGCATCACGTTTTACGAGAAATACGTGAAAGACGATGGATATTTTTATAAAACTACAATATTTATTGGATTTAGGGAATATGGCGCCGCGGTAACTTCCAATGTCATCCGTTTACTGACGGATTCGATGCCCACAACTCTGAATTGCCTGTCGTTGCTATTCCATGCAATTCTATGGCTTCGGTTAATAATTATTAACCGAAACCCAAGCTGCGATTATAATCGCAGCTTGGGCATTTCTCGTCACATTTCAACAAAGATTTCTTACATTCACTCAATGCATTTCTCCACCATGGATCGCAATAATGGGTCTTTCATGAATATAAAGAGAAAAATTGGTGGAAAGGATGAAAACTATTTCTAGAAGCTTTTGTATATTTGTTTGTGTGTTGCACAATTTCTTGTGAACCGAAAGATAGGATTACAAATATTGAAAATATTAATCTTAAGGCTCCCGCGACGTCTATCTGATGAATGTTTCATGCTGATTCCGGAAATTACAATCGCCTAGGTAGGCTTGTTGGACAAAAGTTTTCCCTCCAGTCTTGGAGGCGTCTGCCATGAACGTCTCGCCTCCAGAAATAGGGGTGAAACTGTTGTCCAACAAGCCAACCTACGCGACGGTAATTCTTGGAATCAGCATGGAGTATTGAAGAGATATCGGATCACCCGACCCTTCAACCATCCTACTATGGTTGCAAACGTTTATGCATCCGAATCCATTTAGATGCAGTCCATTGCTCACCGGGGGTAGTTGGACTTTTAGCCGATGGTCTTTGCATATTAAGGGATGCTTTTGTTTTCTCTTTTGTGTATTAACAAAATTTGGAAATTGTGATATACAAACCACACTTACCCTTTTGTTCTTCTCTTCACCTTCTTTTCAATATGACAGTTTATATTCTTTTCAAGGTTAGATAGCAAGAAAAAATTAACAGATGAAAAATTTGAGAGAGGAGATTTGATATGGAGTGAAATTGTGATAAGATACGGAGACAAAATTTGATATGGAGTGAAAAGAATTAACGTTTTACTTATTATTTTAAAAATTTTCATTAATTACTTTTTAGGATTACATACTGCCTATTTAAAATTATAAAAAAGTTTCAACAATGTTTCAATTTAAACTTTCTAGTACATATATAAGAGTATATTCCAAATATTGTCACGAAATCCCCACCGTTAGTAAATTTTGGGCTTCTTTTGGCTATCTCGGCCCAATATAAGACAGGTTTTTCGGATTAACATCTTAATAACTACCATTATGTTTTGAGAATTTTCCCAGTCCTAAAAACGAGCTGCGATGGTTAATTCCCCAACGGCAAATAATGATTAGTAAGTGACAGATACTGTATAAATTGCGTATAAGAGAAGTTTTTCGAATAATACCTTATTATCTCTATGAATACTACCATTCTGACCACAAAATGGGTGGATTTATGTTTATTAGGAGTTAGTGAGGATCATTCGCACGGGGGAACACATTTTACAGCGCTAGTGCGTTGATTTTAATTATTAAACCGTAGTCGTGAGCACTGTCCTATTGAATCATCTTTGGCGTTGATCCAGTTAATTTTTATGAATGTAATTTTAGTAATATAATTCTGCATCCAATATCAAACAGTAAAATCTGAACTAATTACGTATCCCCGAAGTCAGGGAATAATTTTAGCTACGTATGACATTAGTGAGCGGAACTAGAGCGTTATATTAAGAGACACCTTCTACAAAATAGACCAATATTTAACAATTTGCATTCGCTCAATTCATAACAGCACAGTAGGAAATACCACGTACGAATATTCCCTAGGAAGAAATTAACGCTACAACGCTAATAACTACTAATTACTCTAAAGTTTTTACCACACGATCAGTCAACAACTCCTTTAAATTTTCAGAGCACGGCAATCGTTTTACTTTCCTGGAAAACGAAGTTTTATTTCCCCGGAATTACCTTCTATGTTTCGTAATATCATTTTTTAAATAAACTTTGTCTCTAAGCCTAGATTGGACATACCCTCATTACCAGTAAATACTATTTTGTTCGTGTTGACCTCCTATAGATCTACATTTTACCGACGTAATCCATTACATTTTTTCAAATGAATTCGACGTATTCCCTACTTGCGTGGGTTTAACACCTAATCCTCCTATAAACTTTGCAAAACGATTTGCACGCTCCTCGGTCATCAAAATATCTCCATTATTTTCATTTCAATTTTCACGGCCGCAGATTTACATATTTGCCTCCGCGGCTGTCTCCGGAAATCTCCGAGGCACTCCCCTTCCTCCAATCCCTGAACCCCACCCTCCCCACTTCAAAACTCTCTCTCCTTCCTCACACCTCCCTCTCTTGAATTTCTGCCCATTTATTCACTTCCATTCTCTTTACCAAGTCCCCTCTTTTCCTCATTCACTCCCCGGAATCTCGAGGCCCAATGACCGACCTCCTTCCTCGCTTTCCCAGCCGTCTCCCTTCCTCCCACCGTCTCGAGTCTCGCCCTCCAACCCTTCGCTGCTTTCCGATCTCAAAGACAAACTTTCATCCCTCCAGCATCACTTGGCCTGGCGGGTGGCCGGGGGGGGGGGGGCGACCGAGAGGGCCCTGCGTGCTACCAGGCGACTAATTTCATCGCCATCCACCCAATTCATCTTTTCGGATCACGTTGCACACTTGCAGCACGAATAAGAGGAATTCTTTTTTAACCATCCGGATGATAATCTTGAGAGGAAACTTGATGAAAATCATCTCTCGTGGATTTCTGTGTTTTCACTTCATCTAATTAGAAAAGGAAGTTCAATCAAGTAAGTAAGCTTACCGCAGAGTAATTACTTTATTATGCCTAGTTAAACAACACTGTAGTCTCTTTGGATGATTCTAATTTATTGGAATTAAAACTCTCCATACAGTTTGACGAAACCAATCGCAAACAAGTCATTTTCGTGTGAAACATTAAGTAATCATTTTCACAACTAAAACTGAAGCTCTTAGAAATTATTTCTCACCTTTCTCGTCAAAAATGACAGAGCGTCAATTGGCATAACAACTGGCCTTCAAATAAAAAGGATGAACTAGGAACAATAGTTAATTATTCCATCGGCAATACAATTACTGCGCAGGTTTTGTTAGATTATATATATCATATTTATTTTCAATTATTTTTATTTAAACTGCGTTTGAAATAATAAGTCATCGTAGTTATTACACATTTGAAATAAATGGTATGAAATATTACTATTAGCTTCCTTCATGGGTGACAAAATTACCTTAAAAAATTAATTAAAATTAAATTAAAACTTTTGTTATATTGCGGATTTTTGGCGAAGGTATTAACAGTTGCTTTGAAGAAGAAAAATAAACTAAAATGCCCTCCCATTCTGGGAGACTATGAGTATTCCTAAGAATATCATTACAAAGCAATTAGATTCCAATACGGATACTTTAAAGCAGATTACAGCTTTAATGCAGATAACTACAAATATCACGTGAGGAAATTCGTTTCATTAGCATATGAAAAAATAATATCATTTGAAGCAAAGAGCGATATTCTTTCCAACCAATCTATTTATTAGAGAGATTTTTCCTGAAAGATTAACTTATTGACAAATAAGGTGGGTTAAAACAAATACATATTATGGTTTTGTTTGCTCTTCTCTTCGTTTTTTAGTTCCAGACATCAAAATCTATAGTCAAATATTCAAATTATTGAGTTTGCTCAATCGTTGCCGATAAAATTTATTGGCTAAATATGACGAAATATTAACATATGCAAAGCGGGAATCGAAGTTTGAACTTTTATGTTGTAATGCCTGAGCTATATTCACAACTATGTTATAGGTTGAGATATCATGTAAAATAAATATGATGTATCAACTGACTATCCGACTGTAACAATAAAATCACTGCTAGCATCAATTTTTGCACAATAGGTTTGCAGGGCATGATCATATCATACCGTTTTATGAATTAATATTTACGCATATTAATATAAACAGTTTCCATATATACCTGAATTAAACAGTTTTTTATATTTTTAGTTTTCCGGGGTGCGCACCGGGATTGAATCAGTTTTATCTGTCACTAGTAATCACGCAGGGAGAGAGGCAGGAGAATTCCATAGAACTATTAAATATCGTCAGCCTCCTGTCGTCTCGCATACTTGAAAAACAAATCAACTTCTTACTTCGACATTTCTCTGAACTCCTAAAACAGGCATCGAAACCCACTTCCGCTGAGTAAAACTCGAAAAAAGGAATCCATTCCTGACTCGAAGTTTATGTGGGCTCCTTCATTTTATTCTGACCCATAGTCCATCCCAAAATTTATGAAAGACTTTTTTACGAATCATCTTGCAACACACACACCCGCACCATCCGCATTATATGCATTTGACTTTTCCGCCGTATTTCTCCTTCGACCACTCCATATTTCATTGACTCCTCCAACTCCCGTTACTCCTCTACTCCCTTTTGCGAGGATAACCTCATCTCCCCTTTCAACTCCTCTATTACTTCCTCACTCTCTCCCTATCCGTCGGCAACCGTCCATTTTTTTCTCCCGCCGCCCATTCTTATTTTTTCCCTTATCCTTCCATTCCGCGCTTTCTGTCCCATCTCAAAAATAATACGTATAACTCAAACCAATCCCTCCTCCACTTCGGAGTCAATAAACACGACGGCTGCCGTTCGAAAGACAAATGCTTCGATGCTCGGATAGCACATAAATATTGCGTCTCCTGACCCCCGCGCGCGCTTCTCCACGCACACACGCACAAGTCCACCTACCCCCCCTCCACAACTTCCTTTCAACAGCGCTCCATCCCTTACTTGGTCGGTCGGTCTCTTCCCTTTTTTCCTCCTTCTTCTGGCGCTTATTCTTTCCGTCCCCAGTCGAGAGGAAGAGAGGGAGTCCATCATACGCAGTACTGCTCCCCAGCTCCCGTCGCACAAACACACCCAAACACCCTCCGCCCCCTTTCACCCGCACCTCTTCCAAATGTCTTCGCTCTCCCCATCTTCCCTCCCTCGAAACTCTCAGCTCACCACTCCTTCCGTCTTTCACTTCCTTCCTATTCTTTCCCCTGTTTAGACCCCTAGGTCGAGACCCTTTACCTCCTCCGCTAGCATCCCACAGTCTCTCGCCCATTCTTCCTCCTACGGACACTCCGGAGAAAAATGAATTAAATTCAATCTGGAAGGCTCCTAGACGCTCCATCCTCCTCGTCACTTTTTTAGTCGTGAGGATTCAAAACCAGTCCCATGGCGCAAGCTGTCCCTCCTCCACAGAAATCTCACCTCTCTTTCTCTCTCTCCAAGGGAGGAGAGTAAAAAATATCACATGAGACTCCTCTTTTATTCTCTCTCCCTCTCCTTTGCTACTTATATTGTATATCCTCGATATATATATATATGTATATGTATATACTATATATATATATTCACAACACACGTATATATGTTTGTATGCATCCCAGCTTCGCCCATTCCTCCAACAACACCCTTACTCTCTTTTCGCCTACTTATCCACCTCCTACTCTCCATTTCTTTTCTCTCTCTCCCCCTTTCCGGTTCTTCCCCTAAAGAGAAAGGAAATGGAAGAAAGAAAGAAGTTTCAGTGCCCCTACTGAAATTCAGATTTCTCGATACCCATATGCACTCGCGGAAAACTTTTAAAGGTTCCTGCGTTTTATTTCTCAGAATAACTGCGCGACCCACTGCGTCCCTTCTCCTTTCCGCTACCCATTTCACCCCTTCTTCTACCTTCCCTCCCTCCAGCCCTTCCCCAATCCACTCACTTCCCGTTCCACTCCTCCCTCCCATCAAAAACTCACCCCGGTGGTTCATAAATAACGCGATTGAAATTTATTCGCTCGGAAGCCGCCTTATCGAAGCAAGGGTCATTCCCTTTGCATATGCTTGTCGAAAAATAATAATATTAATAAGGGAGAACTTGAGCTTATGTTTTTGTTTTCAATAAAAAAATGAATTGATTTGCGAATAAAGTTTTTCCTTTGAAAAAGCATTGAAAATTGACTCATTATGTAATTCATTTCCTTGATGATGATTACGGTATTGAATTTTCAATCTGTAGTGGTATAGCATTGAGCTCGGGAAAAAAACGATGTGAATTCTTAAAAACTAAATGCATCTAGTAATGAACAACTTTATTAATACCTGTGTAAAAACGAATAAAGAAGAAAAATAATCAAAGACGTAGTTTATAGGGATCCATGTTGATGTCACAAACCCTTCAACCGTTAATAAGCGATCTCAATCATTTATAATGACGGCTGTTTTCGTATTTATGTTCATTTATTTTAAAGAGTAACGATAAATTAAACGACAGATGCCCTTTTATTGGACTAACGATCATGTTGAGCCTCTAATTTAGATCCAAGAAAAGCTCTAATGGCAACTACCAATTATTAAGAATATTCCTAAATTATGGTAATCTAGAAATTAGGAATTAATTGCTCTTATCTAAGATTTTACGTTAAAGACTTTTGCTATAGAAACTCCGCACCATATGCTGAAAGATAATTAATGCGCTATCGAATATCATATTTTGAACATCTAAACTGCTAGAGAATAATATTATTTATATAGTGTGTACCATTTAGGGTAGGTTTTGGATGTTGACAGGCTTGATATACTAGGTACATTTCTTATCTTCGCTTGACAAGAAATCCTAGCACCCAACACTATGCTAAATTTCTCTCCAAGTCTGCATACATTCTACCTTCTTTCACTCCATCATAAGTTTCCTTCTTTTTCTTCCATGCAAGAAGACCTGTTTATTACTTTTAAAGGGATATAATAAAATTGTGCACATTGCTATTATCGAACGTATATTATTGCTATCATAAACTCAATTAACGTGTTTACAATTGGATTTACACTGATCATGCAGAAAACAATTCTAGAGTAAATGACGGATGTTAAATATTATCAGCACCAATTTCACATTATTGAGCACTTAAGCAAATATTTTAGAGGTTTTCAAAGGAATCATTTCTAAACCTAAATTATTATATGAAGCTCATAACTGCGCTAGTAAAAAAATTAAGAGGACATGCAAGAATGGTTTCATTTAACTTCAATCCAGAATTTTCTCTGAAAATAAATGAAAGGCAAAACTTTATCATAAATTATAATTTTATCTTTAGATACATTTTATCATTTTTGTCTTGGCCTTTAGACCAGGAAAAAGATATGTTACTAATAAAAACGAGTGTAGAAAAGCATTTAGAGATGCCATTTTGTGTAGTTTGTCCTTTGGAACGTGAATCGCCTTCAAATTGATTGAAATACATGATAGAAATAAATGCATATGTCCGCATTAAAATTCAATTGTATTCGTGATCATCAATAAAAACTGTTGCCACTTTCCATTGAAATGCTTTGAAGCTGTAACCAGTGGAAACTCTTACGATTTGAGAAGTTGAAGCACAACAAATATAGTGTAAAATGAATGCACGGAGTACCACGGCAGTCTGGTACCTACGGGTATGGAGCAAAGTGCTATGCATCGTAAAGTGGAGCCTGGGATAGAATGCATGGTACTTAAAATTGATCTTCATCTCTAGTAATAGTTTTATTACCAGAGTAAGCGCCAACAGAAAATGTTACCCTTTAAATGATGCAATTTTTTCTTCTATTCATTTTCAAAGACTGTTAAAAACTTTTATAATGCATTGAATATTCAGAAATTAAGAAAATATTAAAAAAGATTAAAAATAGAGTCACAAAAATAAATTTGGAGAGGAAAAAGTACAATAATGCAAATAAATGGACGAATTTTTCAAAAGAAAAAGATTGATATGCCCTATGTCTTTGCAATCCAACGAAAATTATTTATAACCTAGGCCTTATGAGGATAAAGTGTTAGTTTGTAAGTTAAAAAAAATCTGAATATCACGAGAAAGTGTTTAGACCTGCATACCTTGTTAATCAAAAGATAAGAAAGCTTTAATAAATAATACTAATAGTTTTGCTCCCGATAGTCTGTTTTAAAAGTCAAGTAGGTCGTCTGCTACAGACTTACAGTCAGACAGAGCTCAGATCAAATTTTATTGGGCCATGGAAGTATCTCTTCTATTCCGTTTGCCTAGAGAAAAGTCAAAAAGAGGTAGGAATTCAGCAGAACATAAGCATAGGGATGTGGTTTTATGACTACCTCAAAGTCGTACACGATGCCAATACCCTTCAAATGAATACATATGGAAAGGAAACCAAGCATTTGCCATCAACGAGAGAATCGTGAGATATAAAGCGAAATGGAAACTATACATGATTCGAGGAAGACCACAGAACGTCCTCGATAGTCGAGTTTGAGAAAGACAGAAAGGAAAGAGAGAACACAGCGATATAATATCCTCGATGAAACGGAAACAAAATTGATCTATTAAAAAACCAAAATGGCAAGTGGGAGAATTTCAGTATAAAAAGCAGGGCAGAGAGAAGAGAGGAGAATGAAACTTTAAAGGAAGCCCTCCACTCCCATTTCTTCTAATTTCTCCGTAAAAGATTTCGAAGGAAATTCCAGCGGAAAAGGTGAAACGATGCACCTCTCTGTAACGCGAATCATCATTCTGGGATTTCGCGAACGAGTATGAATTCTTCATCGCTAGTCTGAAGTGCTGAAGTGGGCACATGATGAGGGTGATGGGTAAGAGAGGTGGGGAGGGTGAGTAGGGTTGAAAAAGATGGAGAGAGCAAACGAGGTTACTCTAGGAGACGTGATTTCGCGGAACAGAGAAAAATAAAACAAAACAGCGAGAGTTACAGAGAGAGCAGAGAGAACGCCGGCGCATTCATACGAAACGGAAGCTTTTATCACATAATTTCGTTATGAAAACACTGGAACAACTAAGTAAGCTGAGCGACGTGAGAGAGCACATTGCACTCCCGCGGGGGGTTGGCAATACGGAACGTAAGAGAAAGGAGAAAGAGTAGAGAGATGGAGAGAAACAATAGAAGAAAAATTCTACGAGGATATGATCTTTGTGGAAATTTGGTCATCCCATCATTATACGTTCGTTTTACTTTAGACCATTGGTATACATAAGCAACTAGAGTAAATTGTTCCTTTTGAGAATTATTTGTAGGGTAGTTGGTAATTTTAACCGGAAAGGTAGAATATATATACATACTTTTTTGTAAAACTGAACGATATAATACGATTATAAGTAGATTATTTAAACCGAAAAAGTTATTTTCAAGAATCATTTTCTTAGTCCATATGTATCCTTTTACTCATTCTTTTACTGAAAACTGAGATTTTTGAAATTATTTTATTATGAAATAATTTAAAAGCAGTGGCTATAGTATTTAAAACGCATTGAATAAACCAAACGTTAAGCATCAGTTACGACTGATTGGACAACTATCTTTGATACTATTTTGAGAGTTATCAAAAAGATATATAAGAGAAACATACTTTATCAACAGATCGGCACCAATAGCGTCAAAGCCACACACTAATTATTTAGAAGTCCTTTGAATCGTAAATAGGAATAAAATCACGGTCCATCATCAACCACTGCAGGTAACATTCAAGGCGTAGTGCGAGAGAGAGCATAGGTGAGAGGGAAAGGGAGAATCTCATAGGGGAAGAGTTGGGGCGAGAAAGAGAGAGGTATGAGGGATGTAGCGAGGTAAAGATGAGCGTGCGGGAGAAGTTACATGGTTCAAAACAGTGCACCGAGAAGAAAAAAAATGGGCGAGACAAGTGAGATGGGAATCATCGCATTGCAAATACACACAGCAATCCCATAGCGGGCGAGCTTTTCGAGTGCAACGGACGAAGGCGAGTTTGGGTCTTTGATGCGGGGGGATCGACGACGGGAGGTGAAGGGCAAATCGAAGCGATGGAAATGAGAAGAAGAGGGAGCAACATCACACACCCGCTCCGAAACGAAGGAGGTAGAGGGAGAAGAGAAAAGTGTGGAATATAAAAGGAATTCGGAGAGCAAGGAGGGGGGGCAAAAATATGTGCATGGTGACGAGGCATGGGGAGTGAATCACGTGCGCATGACCTATGCGTGAATGTGGTTCACGACGGATGAATGCCAGGGGAAAAGTGATATGATTCCACGTGTTACTGAGGACGAACGGGAGGAGTGAGGGGAGGTAGGGGCGTGAGGGGGCGATACGAATGGAGGGGTACGGGTGCGGTAAGAGGTGAGGGAGAGACGTACAATATGGCGTCGATAGGAGAGCAACTCTATGAAGTGTTCTGGAGGAGAGAGGGAGAGACGGTGGATTCTAAGACTCCTCCGGGAAATGACGGAGAGTGCCGTGACGTGGTAGCGTGGCAAAAACGAGAGATGAAGAGAGAGAGAGAGAGAGTGAGGACGCACGACGGACGCCTCCGGGCGGGAATACCTTCACGAACTCCCGCCACCAACACTCCCTTCCTCCGCACAGGGGAAGAGAGTTGGTAAAAATGGGGAGCTGACATGGCGCGTCCCTATGAATGCATAGATATGAAAGGAAAATAGAAAGAAGGCGGCAGGGTGGGGAATCAAGGATCGTGGGGGAATTAGCAAGGTTAGCGGATGCTTAGCGGATGTAGCGTAGCGGGAGGGAGAGTGGCCGGGGGATAATACTCCGCTGCCGTGAGGAATATTTTTAGAAGCAAGGAGACAAAGAGGTGAAGTGAGAAGGGAGATACGAACACGGGCACGACTCCTCCTAGGCGGCAAATGCGCCCCGTGATACGATCCCCTCTCGCATCTCCTCAAGCAGAGAAGCGGGAAAATAGAAAGGTCGTGCCAATCTCTCCGTTGCCTTAAAGACAAGTCAGTTTTATTTTGTGCCTACTTGCGTTCTCATCCCGTCGCTTTGGGGGAAGGGAAAGATCTCCCCATGAGAAATTCGCGTGAATGACCTAATTGATACCCTCTTGGTAATCAGAGGAAGCGGGCAGAATGGGGCGTACGTGGGCATTCCTCTTGAGACGTGAGCCTGAGGTGATATAGGATTCCGACGGTTTAAGGAGCGGTTTTCTCCGGAACTCTCACCTTGCTAAGGCAACGATACCGACTTTCGAAGTATCTGTGTCGTTATTTACATAAAAATATACAAAAACGCAAAGTGCAAACAATTAGGTATTTATTTTTGCGTGCTAACAAAATTAAAATGAGGTTACTATGTCAAATGTTTACATCATACATTAAATTTCATCAATTTTTACTGCTTTTAAAAGCGCAAAGACAATAGAATTTCTGTTAAGCATTGACTCAGTAGTTGCCAGAAGAAAAAGGCGTCATTAAAATGCATCAACACGCAAATACACAATGCTATTACATCAAGTAAAATTCTCGTAATAAAATAGGGTGTTTTTATTGGGAGTATTTGCTGAGGAGACACTCACATGAATTTTATATAAAATGGAAGGACTGCTTGTATAATTGCGTGAACTATAGTGGATTAAATTATTACGTAGCATTATCATAATTTCGGAAGTTTCATCTGATATCCCAAAGTAACTTTGGTTTCTAATAACTTAAATGAACTAATAATGTCTGAAGGATAGAAGAGATGATGACCTACTCAACTATACCAAATTGAATGACTAAAGAAATGACGAATCGTGAGAATTTACCGGAACAAGAAAAAATAAAAAAAATCTACTCTGGTATTGATAGCTAGGTGCGAAAAAAATGGAATATTTCATAGGAATTTCGACGAAGAAGACTAGCTATTTGCGTTTTATTCATACGATCCAAAGCGGTTAACATTGCTCCCACCCGCACGGCTCCAAATTTCACGTCTCTGAATTTTCCTGAGCAGATAGAATCTTTTCTTTATTGATCTTTTAGTATTCCTATCTGTTCTACGTTTTAAATCACAAAAATCTATCCAAAAAATAGAGATAGGCTTGTGCGCAACATAGTTTATACTCTAAATAATTATTAGGTTTCATATAAGCCGAAAAATCCTTTAAGAGGACAATAATGCGCAGCAGGTCTCAAAATACAATAATGGCTTCACCCTTAAATTATTTTCGTTCCTAAGAAAGTTGGGCGGAAGGAACCGAGATGTGTATTTCAGTTCCGGCTGTTAAGACCGTTATCAACCCCAGACGAATTTTTTCGCAGCGGAAAGATTATGCTATAAGAATAAAACTCAGAAAGGAGGCGTTTGTTTGTACTCGTCTCCGAGAAAGATAGAACTGAGGCTCCCGAGCAGAAATTGGACTCTTGTGCAGAAAAACAAATGAAAAATGTAATTTTATGGCATCTTGGGCCATAAAAGCCAAATCGTCTTCAAAAGCATCCAAATAATACACATAAAATTATTTTACCCCGAGTGTTCCCCCTCTGAATGACAGAAAGATAAATACTGCCGGTTTCGACCACATTCGCGCATGGGTATAGACGCGTTTGAGCAAATTCTCAGTGCGAATTAAAAGTTAACGATATCTAGTGACTGAAGAAAGTGGACCCAAACCCTGTTGATTCATTGAAGAGCATATACATGACTCATGGGCATTTTTTTATCGCGTGATATTCAATCTTTTTTCTTTCATTCAATTGCTCCGCAACAAGGTGAAAAGGGGCATAAATAATATCGCCGGCAGGTTTGTGCTGGGTAAAGATTTGGATAAGCAGCACACGGACCGTGGTGAAGGGGAGCATTTCAGGGATCCCCACATGAAAAAAAACTCGATGCCAAGCTTGAGCGGTCAAGCCGTAAAACATCTACCGGCGTTCACATAGTATCTTGGGTACTCTTCAAGCCATGTATATACCTACACGCGCGTAGATGCATTTACTGGACGCGTAAAAAACCATGAATATCAAACTGGGAACTCCGTATCCTACCGTTCGCTAGAGCCCCTGGGAACCACATAATTTTCCATAATTTTCCATCTCGCGAAGCGTCTTCCGCCACTGTATCTATTTTCCTTTTTTTATTTTTTTAAATAAAAAGATGAAAACGTTTTTCAACAGATCATAACTCTAGCGAGTGGAGAGTTGCTGAAACTGGGCGGACGTGGGTAAAGAAACTAGCACCGCCACCTGAGCAGAGTCCAGTTTACAACCCACGACGAAAGAGGGGCCATCCTCCATTCCCTCGCGGGGTGAACGCTAAGACGAGGACGCCGCCGGGAAGGGGGATGGGGAGCGGTGAGGGAATGGGAGGACGTCGAAGGACTCTCGGCTTATTAGTCGCGACGAACCGGTGGCGGCGTTCTCACATTCCAGCGTTCTCTGGGAATTGGGTGGAACAGGAAGCTCTTAGGAGGAAGAAAGGGAGATGGAGAAAGATACAGAGAGAGTGCCGTGTCCCACTTTGCGCACACATACATCGGATACACACCCATACACATCCGAACATGTAAGAGGAAAAAAATAGCAGAAAAGATATAAAAACACAGCCTCCCTCCTTCGAACAAGACCGGGATCGGGACGCCATCGCGGGCGAGTTAAATAAAAGAGTAAGGGAAACAGATAAGACGCATAAAATCCAATGGCCTCGCGTATGGAAATGGATCTCTCGGTCCTTCCTTCCTTCCTCTCCCGCCCGCCTTCCCTTCCGCCTGGCATATCGCGACGTCCTGGGTACCTCGCGGGCCTCTTATCCCCGGAGCACCATCTCCGGGGCGCGGCTCGGCTTCCCGGGGAAAGGGAGGACGACGGCGGGACACGCAAAAAAATGCGTTTTCGTCATTCAGAATATTGTTGGAAAAAATTTCGGCCGCTGGGGGGAGAGGTGAGAAAAATATACGAGATTTCTTTTCTTTTCACCGCGGAGTGCATTCGACTGCATTTCCGACTGGATCCCATATCTGGTGGTCTCTGGCAGGGGATGGTGAAATAAAATACAGGGCTGAGCCTGGCGGGGGCTTCCCCAGAAAAAGGATTCGTACGTGTCCAGCGTGGTTTTCTCGACTTCGTATACTCCCCTGACATTTTTTGCGGGCGCTGAAAGTTCGCGGAATCGTAGAAGGCATTGCAACTCTTCAATTTGATAGTATATTTCTTATAAAATGAGTCTACGTAATAGATAAATCCAAACATTTTTTAACTGCACATACTAAAGATAAAATAAATAACAAGAAATGTCAGGAGAGACTCAAAATAATATCCAGGGAAATTTTAAAATTGTTTCACGTAAATAGTTCTGCAAATTATTTGACGCTATCAAGGGTGGTTCAAAATTACAATGTAGAAAACTGTGATAAAAGATAATGCTGCTCTCCAATGACGTATTTTCGATCTATTTAAATACATTTTAGCATATGAAGCATTTGAATTTGTATACCATGGATTAATAATTTGTATTTTTCAATCCTTTCTCGGGGGAAATGCCAGTGTTCTCAAAATTTCACCAATTTTTAAGGGAATTTAACTATATTCAAACAGGTATGTCGTTAGCGAAGATTTCAGAAATTTATTTTGCATTACATTAATTTCAAACGTATCTCCAATTTTATTAATAATATGTTCTAAAGAAAATGTTCTTCTCACTGAATACATGACAGCTAATATCGCTCTTCTTCTGAATTAGTATTCAAATATAACAGGGAATCTAGCCATAGAAATTGTGTTCTTTTAACATAATACCTAATAATTACAATTAAATATGACTATAGTCGTAATATGCTTTGTGATGTGTTAAATAATGTGTGATAATGAGGAACTAAAGTTCATCTCGTTTTAAACTGAAGCGGCGAAACGAAGTTCATATTTGTTTGAATTATTTTATCCATGCAGTGTTTAAATAACTTTCTGGGACCAAAATGCTATTTACTTTTTTATTCGAAATTACTATACATAATACATACCTAACTGAAATAAAATAACATTTATGACTGATGTGGCGCAGTGGCTTAGTTGGTTAAAGCGCCTGTCTAGTAAATAGGAGATCGGGAGTTCCAATCTCCCCGGTGCCTACTTTTTGCCGACCCTGGTGACCGCGGAGTAACGTCCTCGCCTGCCAACCCAGAGGTCAGGGATTCAATTCTCACCTAGATGGCTTTTTTCCACCTAGAACTTGACTTTTTGTAAACATCTATCTTATATTTTTGCTAAAAAGTCCGATGCAAAGGTCGAAGTGATGTTTTCGATTCAATACAAAATAAATTATAATTATTAATGGTTATTATTGAATTGCTCTAAATACTTCAACATTCTCTAATGACCGTTTCAGGGTGAGATAATTTTTCAAGTACTTGTGGGAGTGGATAAATACTCCAAATTCATTTGCTTGTTTCAAAAATTACTTTCCTATAATAGATATACTCATTTTTTCTAATTTCTTTTTTACTTTGAGCTAGTATATCCATTTCAATTTTTTTTAATGTATATATCAAGTTCATTTAATTTATTTATCTCTAAAAATCAACTCTGCAGTTTAACACCCTCACACTTGTTCCAAAAACGTTAATTTGTATTTTCTTGATAAAAATATGTGTATATGTGGGTAGGTGCCTATTTACATGAAGCTGGAATGTATGTATGTAATTGGGCTGCAAAAATTTGTCCTCCTAAAATAATAATTGATGAATTTTAAGGTGGAATAAAGAAGTTGATTTTCATAAGAACCTTAGAAACCAATAAGGCAAAGATTTGTCATACTTCTCGCTTTCTTTCAGCATGACCAGAGACCTAGTGTCACGGAAAAATGTCGATCCAAGACAATCCTCCGAAATAGTATCATGCACATGTGTGTAAAGATTCTGGAAATACAAGGAGACCACACTCTCTTCTTATACTGCTCCCGGCACGTTGGCTGACAGAACACAAAAATCAATTAACCAGTGCAATTATCTATGCATCAATGATGCACTATCCCATTCCCACTTCGATGGATGTTATTCGACTCACCCAAATTATTCGGCGGCATCAGCAGCGTGAGGAGGGTAACAGCTATGGCGATGGTGGCACCACGCGAGGGCCCCAGCCGACGGCATAGGCTCCTCGGTTGTTTTACCGGTCGCTGAGCTTCCTTCAGGGACCCTGATCCTTCCCGGAGGGGAACCGGGCAAGTCCCTGGAAGAGCGGCCATCACTCACTACTGAAAGGATGCAGAAGGGGAAAATATTTTTATAAAAAACAAGCCAAATCAATCTGCCCTTTGGGTAAAGTTTGGGAGGAATACATTTATAAACCTTGAAATGACTTTTGGCATGAAGATACCATCTTTAGCGAAGTAAATCGAGTTATTTAATGTGATAAATCCTGATTAGTATTATATTTAAATTTACACATGTGGGATTAATTCTATTTTTCATTCAAAATTTTGAAAATTATCCGATATAAATTCCTCCAGTAATTTAGGAAGATTAAAAGAATGAGGGTTTTTCCCCTCTCCAGTGAACTACTTTCATCATGGGTGAGCCAAACTCAACTACATTCGATACCATTTACGAATTATAATTCCACCAAGTTCCCGAGAAGGATTTAGTCCAACTCATCTGGTCCATCTATGTGATTTACTCCACCAATGTCAATGCAGATTCACGTCATACACTATCTCATTTGAAAATAAGGAAATGAAAGAATTTAAAATAGAAAAATGCACTAAGAAAATAAAAATTGACGTGAATAAGAGCTTTTTGAGTAACTTAGAACTCTTCAAAAGAGATAGAATGCATCTCAGGAAAGGAGACTTCAAAGTAAGCTAGGGGTACTAAAATATGTTTCATAGTAGGGGATAATAGAATCATCAAGTTTTGTGAAACGAGTTTATTCTTTCAAACCTATACAAAGCTACAAACAGTATGCTGCAGTACTACACTACTTTCCTTTCAATAGAGCTTCAGTTCAATCTAGCTAAGTCTTGCTTCTTTTATATCCTGTTTATAGCTGCGAGTACACCTGGAAGAATAAAGATATCGACAATACAAATGAATTTGAAAAATGTATTGTTAGCAACCTTTATTTTCACCTGAGTTTAATGAACTGAGACTAGATTTTAAGGGGCCCAGGAATGATATTTACATAGTGAAATTCCAATATGTTGGTGCACATTAGAGGATGACTCCATTAAAGTAACTGTCGCGACATCCACCACAGTTCTTTAAAACTTCAAGTCTTAGGTGATTATTTTCCTGACTAACAAATACATAAAATCCTTTTCATCTATCGTTTGGATTATTACTTTAGGAAATATTAATGGTTTTCGCAAGAGTTAAACAAGAGCATTGCATATCAGAAATAAAAACACTTTGGTGAAAATTTTGCTTTTCAGGAACCTAAAGAATCTCGCAGCTTTCACTTACTGTGCTTAACTTTTAACTATGCATAAAACTTTAATTAAGCTAAATCCTAAAATTCTCTACCTGGATAGTTTTCAATGTCATTACTCGTTTCAAATGCTATATTTTCGGGAACTAATGCCATTTTTTCGAGAATCACTCAGAAGTTGTAAACATGTGCCATTTCTTATAATTAATGTATAGCACAGCTGTTTATTCATCCGAATTGACTGGCATATTCGGTCTACGAATCTGAGAAAAATTTTTTGACGAAATACTTATGCTATCGTTTAGTTTTTTTTTGATAAATTCTTTTTTATATGTTCTCTAAGGATAGATTGTGGCATATTGGAGAAATTTTATACCAAATAACTTTATTATCTACGCACAAAACAGTAAAACAATTATGAGAGAATCTTTGCCATACTTTGAGCCATTTCAATGTTTTCACTTCTCATTAAGCTGCGCAGAATATTTTTTACTTTATGTCTCTTTACACCACATTTATTTCACGGCACGAAAACAGCAAAGAAACAAGGTTGAAACAACATATAGGTCATACATTTTTTTCAACTACGTATTGTAAATACACCTCTACGTTTGTGCATTCTCCCGTCTATAGCTAAATTTTGTTCATCCACCTGATTTGTAAGGCAGATAATTACTCCTGAAGCAGCTTTAATTATAACTAACGCGGTGGTAATCACATTAGTCATGTGTTTTTTCCTCTGTTGATGAAGAATTGCTGACCCGCATCATGAAGTAATTGCCGTTCTGCGTGAAATATCGATGAACTTGTTTTTAGGTAGCATTAAACTCGGAGATGGGAAAAGGAAATAGCACTGAAAGGCAAAACTGATCCGGATATATTCAGTATGGAAATTTTTATCTGTTCTTGCATACAGGTTCTACTATTAAAGTAATTCGCATTCCCCGGGAAAAATAGATTTATTGATTGTACTTGTACAAATACTAAAAATTCTTCAAAATACTCTCCCCTAGAATCAATACACTTGAAAAGACGTGTCTGCCATGCTTGAAAGGTATACTGAAACTCCTCGATGGTCATGTCTCTCTGGAACGTTGTAACATGCTTTTGCATGATTTTCAAGGTCTCGCAATGCTGGGGTGCATTGTTATGGTTTTTATTGATCGTATCTTTACTGGGTTTGGAAGTCGAAAAAACACACTTCACGTGGAGGCAAGTCTTTCCATTCCGACTGCTTGGAGAAAACTGGCAACTAATTGCGTTGGAAGGGCAGCTCCCTCACCACATTTCTCTACCGAGTTTACCGCACTGCCATGAATGGTGGCGGCACAATAAAATTAAACAAATTATTTTCATAATGAAACATACCTGTATATGCGAGATGCGCATAAATGTAATAAATGAAGAAAGTATTATTAATAAAAGTTTATCATCCGGTTGAGGTAGGTTTTCGGATGGATAAAACTACAAAATAAATATTTTGTGGCTCGTAATGAAACAATCCACCTACCTACTCTACATCTAGTTCCTCTTCATCTTTGTGTACTTCTTTCCTCCCTTCATCCCGTCAAACACCTCATTCCTCTTCCTGCCTTTTCCTCATTTGCCTAATATTCTACCCTCTATTACCTTCTTTAACATCCCACTGCCGCTCTAGACGCCTTTCATCCATTTCTCCTGCCTCCATAGAATATCTCTCAACAAACCCCTCTCCTCACACACCATCCATAGTACTTCCTCATTTGTTTTCCTTTCGTCCATTTCACCTTCTCCATTCTTCTCCACACCCACATTTCAAAAGCCTCCAATCTACGTGTATCCTCCTGCTTCAGCGACCACGTTTCCGCGCCGTACATGGCTACGCTCCATATCAGAGTATTTACGAGTCTTGTCTTACCCTACGTACCCGTCATCAACTCCCTCCTCCTTGAGAAAGCCTCCTTGCCTAGCGCAATTCTTCTCCTTACGTCCCTTCTACTTTGACCGTGTTGGCTCGAAACACTTCCGAGATATGTAAACTGTTCTACCTGCTCTAGTTTTTCCCTTCTATTTTAATGTTTAGCTTGAAGTTTTTCTTTCTGAAAAATCTCATAACCCTTGTTTTATTAATATTGATTCTCATCCCATATATATTTTACTGAATTTCCAATTTACTCAGCAATGCTTGCAACCCCTTGGCTGACTGACAAACTAAATCTTGGTAATCGGCAAACCTAACTGATTTTACGAAATCCCCGCCGAATTTCATTCCTACCTCCCATTCTTCCCATGCCTCTTTAATCATTTCCTCCACATATACGTTAAACTGCACTGGTGATATTGGGCATCCCTATCCTTACACCTCTTCCTAACATTACCCATCCGGTCTCTCCGTTCCCCACTCTCACCAGACAATCTGAGACATGTACAGGATGCGGATTAGCCTCCTCTCCTTCCAATCTATTCCTATTTTCTGCAATATACTAATTAGTTTTTCTCAATTCACTTTATAAAACGCTTTTAGAAATCTACAAAACAGGCAAAAACTTCCTGATTGTATTCTCTACTCCTCTCAATTAGTGATCTCATTACTGCAATGGCATCACGTATGTCTCTCCCTTCCTAAACCCAAACTGATTATTCCCTAAGTAATCATTTGCCTTAATCTCTATCTTTTGTTGACAATCCTGAGAACAACTTTGGCCGCGTGGGGTACCAAACTGATTGTTCTGTAGTCCTCAAATGATGAAGCCTATACCTTTTTCGGAATAGGAACTAACACCGATCATACAAAGTCTTCCGGCCAGATTCCTTCCTCATAGATACTACGAATCAGTTCATCTAGAGTCTTCCTCCCACATTTAATAAACATTTCAGTAGTCCCACAGGACTGTTTTCTACCCCATGGCCATATTTGGTGTCATCTCCCTTCAAGCCCTTTCTATCTCATCGTCGAGTATGCCTGGACCTAAGCTATCTTCCTCTACGTCATGTTTCCTTTCTATGTCTAAACTTATTGGCCTGAGTTATTTACCTTACAGTGCTTCTATTTTCTCCATTCTTTCTCCCTTGGATCTTTTCTGTGTTAACTATTATCTTACCCCACTTATCTCTAGCTGTTAGCACAGATCTTCCTTTCTTACTTTCCAATAGTGATTTAACTTTGCTGTAGAGCGCGCCAATTTCACCCTTCCTCTGTAAAATTTCCATATCCTTGCACTGCGTTTTCCACCAGGCTTCTTTTGCTTTATTTGTGTCCCAGTCAATGTATTATATTCCTCTTTGTACTTCATTTCACCTTCCTCTGTTTAGGTTCTTCCATGCCACTTTCTCGATACATTCCCATTTTTCTTCGATAGTACTCTACTCTTTACCGTCATCCATGATTTTCTCTACAGCCTACTGATACTCCTTCCTCGTTAATCCATTTAATGCTTCTACGTTCCATTTCCTAACCCGCCGCTCCTGCCTTATATTTTTTAAATGGACGTTACATTTCATAACAACTAAACTGTTGTCTGAGTACGCATCCGCTCCCGGGAAACTGTGCGAATGTATCACACTGTTCCTAAACCTGTGCCTAACCGTAATATAATCTATCTGATACCTGAAGAAAGTGAACACTGTAAAAAACACGATGGTTTGAGATAGATTATATATTACACATACACTTATGCTTGTAATATGCCCAGTTTTTATAATTTAGACTGATAAGTTCCCAGTCTTGCATCTACCTTTATCATATTTTGAGATATTTACGCCATAAAATTAGGGATGATAACTCTGCAAAAAGAGAAAGGAATAATTACGCAACTGAAAAGTACAGTATGTTAATGGACAAGGAGGAAAGTTAACACTAATGAGGACATGCCTACACCACAAATATACACTGATGAATAAACAACTTTGCTAGTATAACATGGACAAAAATTAAATGATATAATATTATGTGTTACATGCTACGCTTTTTCACAAGCAAAGCGAAAACCGAAAACTTTTAAAGCCTATTCTCCACTTGAAACATAACCTCTCATTACAGGGATTTAAATTCCATGAATTGGAGTACAAAGAATGACTGCGCTTTGCTCAAAGCATGCCAAACCAGCAACGAGAGGACCCTGATGCGAAATTTGACGGCGAATCAGGGCGAAAGGAAAGAGCTCGAGCGTAGAGCACTCGAGACTAATGAACCACTCCTAGCGTCCGAGGGATGGGAAGGGAAACCGGAGGTGAGGTAGGGGAGGCACTGATAATTTTCGTGATTTCATGCCTGTATGCCAACAGCAAAACTGCAGCGGTGGATATTAATGGGAATTAATTAGGGATTGGAGAAAATCATTCACAGCCTGCAACTATAGTTCCATTATTTTAAGTGAATATGACTTTTCAATTGAGAGCATGGGTAGCACCTTGCTATAATTTTTACAAATAGCAATAATTTCGGAAAAATGACTGCGTACGACTTAATTTTAAACGTAAAAGAATGTGTTTGCAAAAGCCCTTATAACCAAACCAAAGGCTGCTAGAAACAACTGAGGACGTTTTCTGCAACGAAGGAAATCTGATGCAAATTGAAATATACCTTGTCAAAATGAGACCCAGAACTTTTCACGCGAAACAGCCATGCCGTAACCAGAGAATAGAAGGAAATATGATTTAAAGGTAAGTTCCTTGAAAGCTTTGAATATTAAAAGGAAAATAATCCTATTATTTTGTCTATTTCACATGAACTCCATTTCTGAACCTCAGTCTCTCAAAGTGACTTATTTGCGCAGATATTTCATTCCACTTTCAAAATAATGGTCAAATGTAACCGATTAACTGGCCTACACCCGTCCATTGAGGATAAGGAAAGAAGAATATTCTGATAATATCTCGCGACTTGAATGTAAAAGATGATTTATAATCTAATCTTAATCTGCGAACGCAAGAAGGTATCATGTGATACTATTAAAAATAATAAATGGGGGCACAATTTTTTTTCCTCGAAGGACGAAAAAATCATTGGCTTCAAATTAGGGCGTGCACAATTTCATTGGGAGTATTGAGCCCATTACGTCCTTATAACAAACCAGATTCATTTACATATATTTATTGTCAGGCGAGCAGGAACAAGGGAGTGCGGCAGACCAGATTGGAGAAAAGTAGTAGCAGAATAAGGTCTCCAACCTTGAATTGAGATATTCTACACCTACATCAATACCCTGTTAGGCACCAAAAAGGTGTGTGGAAGGGAATGCAAGTGGGGGAAGGTGGGGAAACCTATATTACATGTATACTACCTTGAATAAAAAGTTCCCGGAATAACCACCGTGTGGCGCTCCCATCGTTTCGATTTGAGTTCTGTTTTTTTTGTTAAATTGGTGCATCTGTTGTTGATATTCCCTTTAAATCTTAGTGTCATAACTTGACATTTGCAAAAGTTACGTAGCCAAGAGTACATCTATCTCTGTGTGTGTTGGCGATTTTTTACAATTGCAGAAATGGATTTAAATTTGCCACAACGAACTTGTATTAAATTTTGCGTAAAAAACGGATTTAGTGGCGCACGGACGTTGGAAATGTTGGAAAATTATTCGGCAACGATTCTCTAAAAAAAACGGTCGTTTACCAGTGGCACGAGCGGTTCAGAAGTGGTCGTGAGTCAATCGAAGATGATGAACGCAGTGGCAGACCATCGACATCGAAAGTCGGTGAAAAAATTGATAAAGTAAAAGAAATGTTGGTCAATAACCATCAGAGAAATAGCGGAGGACTTGAACATTGCCTATGGATCCGCCCAAGACATTGTGGTTAATGATTTGGGTTTCCGTCGTGTAGCAGCAAAGTTGGTGCCAAAAGACCTCAATTTCATGCAAAAAAGAGACCGTGTTGACGTCGCAAAAGACATGATTTGCGAGGCTGAATCCGATCCCACATTCATCACAAGGATCATTACTGGAGACGAGACGTGGGTTTATGAGTACGACACGCAATCCAGACATCAGGCAAGTGAATGGCGTTCACCAAATGAGCCGAGACCAAAAAAACCACGTCGTTTTCAGTCAAAAAAGAAGGCAATGCTGACGGTTTTCATGGATTACAACGGTGTAGTGCATCATAAATTTTTGCCAGAAGGCCAGACAGTAAACAAAGAGTATTATTTGGGCGTTATGAGACGTTTGCGTGAAGCAATTCGCCGAAAGAGACCAGAAATTGTCGCACTGTGCGTCAAAACCGTCGCACAGTGCTATCATTATTCGTAATTTTTTGACGAAAAATGCAACAAATACCATCCAACAGCCACCGAATTCACCTGATTTGGCTCCCTGTGACTTCTTTCTGTTCAATCGAGTTAAAAAACCATTACGGGGAACGCGTTTTAGCAGCCGAGAGGAAGTAATGGAAAAATCGCAGGAAGCACTGATGGACATACCGAAAACCGAATATAAAAAATGTTTCGAGAATTGGATCAAGCGCTGGCATAAGTGTGTTGCAGTCGATGGGGATTACTTTGAAGGGGACAATGTAGATTTAGATGAATAAACTTGTATTTAAAATTTTCTGAATAAATTCCGGGAACCTTTTGATCAAGGTAGTTAGTATATATACATATAATGTAAATTCACTAAATAGTCAACAAAAACAGAAACTAAAACATATAAAAGAGGGACTCACTGGTTCTCGAATTTTCGGTGGTGCAACCACCTTTCTCAAGAGGAATTAGGAACAGAACTGTTCAGAGAGAGAACTCAACAGAGTTGGTTGTTTTTATATTTTAATGTTGATTTAAAACAGAGTTTTATATGTTTTAGTTTCTGTGTTTGTGTTGACTATTTAGTGAATTTACATTATTGTTCACGTTCGTGGGTTTTCCAAGAAAGTGACTATATATATATATATATATATATATCCCTCCCATGGACTACAACCTTGTCGTGGTGGAAGGGCTTGTGTGTTCCGATGACCCCTAGAGCTGTGCTGGCGGGAGTAATAATATTTACTCCTGGAAGGGTCACCCATGCCAGATAGGTCGAAGGTTAGGAGCCAGACGAAAGGTAGTCCACGCAGCGTCTGTTCCTCAGTGAGGCGGCTGCAATGGCGTCTGACCCCAGTGGGGCGGCCATTAAGTGATGGTGTCACGTTAAAAACACTATTGAGGAAGGCAACGGGAAACCACCTCAATTATGATTCCCAAGAATATTATGATGGGCACTATAGTTGTGTCCATCCAAAAACCTACCATAACCGGTAGATTACCTAATAATAATATATATATATATATATATATATATATATATATATATATATATATATATATATATATATATAATGTGAATTCACTAAATAGTCATAGCAAACACAGAAACTAAAACATATAAAAGACGGACTCACTAGTTCTCGAATTTTCGGTGGTGCAACCACCTTTCTCAAGAGGATTTAGGAACAGAACTCAGTTCACTCAGTTCTGTTCCTAATTCCTCTTGAGAAAGGTGGTTGCACCACCGAAAATTCGAGAACTAGTGAGTCCGTCTTTTATATGTTTTAGTTTCTGTGTTTGCTATGATTATTTAGTGAATTCACATTATTGTGCACGTTCGTGGGTTTTCCAAGAAATTAACTATATATATATATATATATATCCACGCGCAGTCCCTAACCTGTACGTTGATACTTATTGCGTTGAACTGACTCTTGAGGGATTTCGACTACATACATTCTGGTCTCTTATCGCTCTTGGAAAAAATGACACTTTAAACCTGTCAGTCTTCCATTTTTTCTCTCTAATCTTATATTCGTGATCCCTCCGACCGTAATACGTTGGGGTCATATTATCGATATTTATGGATATTTGGAACAATGACCCTGTATGCCATCCCCGAACGGAGGATAATTTGAGGTAGATCGAGAAAAATATTGAAAATTTCATGTCAAATCAAATAAATCTGACCACACTTCGTCCAATTCATTTTACTTTCCGCCGGCCTATAGATATTATAAATTTAAAACCTTCAGTATGTAGCCTGTATATCTAAGGGTTTTCGAAACATTTACGATTCAAGGAAGATGCACCTCGCAAAATCACGTGGGTATAAACATTCAGTATCTCCTCAAGTATTTAAAGTAGAATATTAGGTCAACCCATTTCTTTAACGTTAATCAAATACTGTTTGTTGATCATATAACCTCTGTGCGTGGATTTGACAAAGAAAACCTTCTTCCGAAGCTATTATCAAATTGATAATTGGTCTTTTTACATTTGCATGAAAATCAAATCAGAATAAACAAATACTAGAAAACGCCTCCACATACAAAAAAAATATTCATAGTCAAAATTTCCACGTTGAGGGCAGTCCGAGAAAAGGTAATTTTGAGTGCTCCTCGTCCATTGCATGAAAGGCTCGTAAATAATTCTGACATAGGTGACACCATAATTTTGGACCCTGAAAATTTTCTGCAATGAAAAAAAACTCTGAAGAAAATTATGACTGAGTAAGAGTGAGGCTTCTGATTGGAGAAGATTGTACGGAAGATTTTAAGAAAAGGAGACCCCTTAGCCTTTAACAAGGGAAAAATAAGATCGAATTCATACAACTGTTGAAACCAGATTTCGATATATTAGCCCCGAGTGTCTTTTTTCAGTACAATTCCCAAAAAAACGAGTAATTAACACATATTTGCCTCTCCCAACTCTACACTATCCCATAACTCGCGACTTTCTGAAAGTAAAAAAATTATAAATTCCACGCCAGCGGTCGTGGTATTTTGGCCTTCTTTCTGCATCAATGCCATTTCCAAATTAACACTACCTTCTATAGGAAAGAACACTAACTGCAAATTCACACTTTACACACTAAAATAATCATACCTAAGACACAACATTGACATGATGGTTTTCTCTCAAATATCCAGAGAAAATTAATAACAACATAAAAGTATGTCTGTCGCAGAATATTTGGATGACAAGTTGATAACTAACACAATAATATAACAATAACAATATTTCTTATGCGAATCAAAATGAAATATTTTACTTATTGTGAACACTTTCATGTTCCTGAAGATTAAAACCGTTATCAATCGTGGTATTTTCCTGAAAAATATGACCAATTGTACCATGGGTGAGCAACTTTTATTTAGATAATATACCCCATGTGAAGCTTAGTACCTAAAAGCATATTCTTCTGCGATTCAAGCTATGTAAGAGTACTTGGCGCGGTTGTGAGTTCCATCAACATACAAACCTAAACCTATATCTTTAATCATCATATTTTTCAAAAAATTCGACGGGCAGCTCATTCGATGTGGAGCCTAACTTACAGACAAGTGTAAAATTCTTTCATTTTTCAATGGCCACTGTATAAATAAAATAATAATGGATTTCTAAAACATGGTCAAAACTGCTAAAAAAAACAATAATAATTCAAATACGCGAACGTGAAAGTTAAAACGTGAACATCTGAGGAGACCTAAACGGAAAAGAGGCCGGGATTGAACACATATTTCCTTACATTGTATGGAAATTTTAAATTAAATTTACATGATAAGGAATATGCCAAAAACAGGAGCGGAATACATGTTTTCAAAACTTTAAGCAATAAAGTTTTTGCATAATACCCCCAGTAGTAAAAACGATGTTCTGTTTTGACCTATTTAGCCTTGTTCGCAGGGCAAGAAGATGTAAGTTAAAGAGCGAGTTCGAAGACGCGGTGGAGGAATGAGGATGAAAGAGGAGTAAATAAGAAGATGAGAAGGCGGCCGCAGGAGGATATCGGTGGCTTGGAGCTCCACGGCTAGTCTCCCAGGAGGAAATCCGTGTCGCATGTTAATCGCCCGATCCTCTGTCTCACCTGGTCGGGAAGACCCCTCCGAATGAGTGATTTATAGACCGACGTAAATGGCGATTGTCACCGCCGCTGCGCGCACGACGACCGACACATCACTCTCCCACCCCCAATGACCTTCATTTCCCACCCGACTGGTACACTCACATAGAGAAGCACTTTCTTGCGAGCAAACCCACTGGAGAGGTTAGAAAACAAACGACAATCTTCGAGAGGAAGCCGCGTTAGGGCTTTAAAAAGACACTACTCCGCGAAATGCGACGCAAACTGACGGCTGCTCACAACATCCCAAAGTCTAATGCAGAGATTTCGTTAGCAAGTGCAGGAACAATCATGGCGCGCAAATTCAGTGATTTCTAGGTCCCAGCACACAAAGTGGGACGAGGGAAGAAAGAACAGCGGGAACACGGAAGGAAAACACCGATTTTAATGGCTCTAACAAAAGTCAGATTATGGACCAGCATTCCAGATATGTGCTGCGAGAAAAAAGTTATCCTCCGAAGTTTCTTTGTATATTATGCAAATGATTGATTGTAAAACGAAATGAGATGCTATTGGGAAATTAGTAACGGAGACAGGAAAAATTTAAGTCATAAAAATAGCAAACTAGTTCAATATTATCGTTTATAGAAAGTTATAAAAATTCTGTGACCACAAGGGGAAAAACAGAAAGAGTCGATAAATAGAACCCTAGTAGTCATATACGTAAAATGTCCGTAACTTTGAACCCTGAATGACGGATTGCCGAAATTTTACCAGAAAATGGAATTGATATGGTAGACTAAAAAATATTTTTTCTACAAATGTGTGATAGGATATATGCTAAATAGAAAAGAGCTGGATTTCAGCTGCAAACCTGAATATAACCCCAGAGTTTATAAATGTTTGGGGTCAAAAAAGCAAAGTGGATGGACTTTGCCCTTCAAAGTGTGTATTAGCCAGCATTCCCCTTTTATTGAAGTATTAATACCTACCTTCCAAAAGAAAGAAAAACGGTTAACAATGAAAAAAGGAAATTAACAATGAAACACAAAAAGAGTAAAAATGTCTCTAAATCATAGTTTCAACTATAGCTTTTATCTTAAGTCTACTCTAATCCTCTCAATTAAACTAAGCGCTGGCTAAGTACCTACTTGCATTATAAATATTTATACTAAGAAATTGATCGTATGTATCACCCAATCTGGCTCCATAGTTAGTATTCATTTACAGACTTCGTGAATTTGCTAAAACTTTGCATTGAATTTTCTGTCTTCTTGATGAAAAAATGAATTATCATGTCGTAATGGTTAAATTTATCATAACTTACTACAAGCTTTTCCTTGAAGTTAATGACGTTTAAGATATTTTCCATTTCAATTACGGTTTATACGAAGAGTTAGTTGGTCTAAAACTACACTACAAATGTATGGCTGCATTCAGCGTTTAATGGTGCAATTCATAAATTCATCTTTAGAATAGGTTACGAGAAGGAAACTTGAAAATGAAGATACATCATCACGAAATGATTCCAAAAAAATAGAGAGTTACGTTACACAAACTTGATGCATGGTAAAATATGTTTACTTTGTTTGATACACGCCCCTTAAGCCATTTTTCATAAGAAATATTTCTGGCTCAGCTCAAGATATCTTTGCCCTGTCGACCCCCAAGCAACATTAAACATTAGCTGAATAGTAATAATAACACTGTCACATAAAGAGCCGACCAGATCCTCGAGTTCGCAAAATACAGTTTTTTAATTAGCCCCCATAATTGCACAGTAATATTTAATCGTAATTTTTAACACTTTCCTGCCAGCCAGCAGTTTAGCGTCGCTTAATTAGATTTTCCGGTTCACCAGTCTGTCACACAAGGAACAGGCAACGCAAGAATAATTAATTTAACTCAAAACTGGACGCACTGTAAAGTGGATGGGACGGGGTGCAGACGGCTGGGAGGGAGACGAGAGAAAAGAGGATAAGGGGAAGGATGTAGAGATTTGATGGGAAGGGGGGGATGGACGGGATTGAGTTGAGGGGGATGGAGTATTTTCAGAACGTACACCACCGCAGGCAGGGATGACAAAATTGTAAAATTCTGTTTCTCGTTAACATTCGCGCCGTGTCTTCAACGACTCCATGTGAAAAATGCAACATTCAACCCGGACGCCCGATTTGCACGAATTCAATCAGATGAAATAAGCGTAATATAATTTGGACAACACGGTTCTTCCATTCCCTGCGGATGGTCGCGTTATTATTTTCTGATGGATCGGCGAACTTCCTTGAATGAAAAACGACATAAGAAACTATAAGTAGAAATGAAAGTTATTGAATAAGTTTTTAACATTAATGCGCGTTACACTAAGAAAACATTAAGTTATAAATTCGCTATATATCATCATGCTACAAAATCTAGATAACTAAAAATAACACTTTTAGAAATTGATATGTAATAATCAAAATTTAAATAGCTATAATGTGCAGCTTTGATCATCAAATTCACGGGACTCTTTATTCTAAACAAATAACTTCTATATAACATTGATAATACAGGTAGAGTTTTAAACTTCACTTCCAGGAAATTGATATGGATTGCAACACAAAACAAAAAAATGCAATGCCGATGGTTTTTAATTTCATATTAAACCTTTCCGGCTTGTTTTTAAGTATAAATTTGGTTGTGTAGTTCCTATGGATACAAAAGCTTTGTTTATTGTAAATACGAATTATGGAAACGGATTTTCGGTTATTACTCTTTTTATTGCTGATAATTATTAGTTTAAAATCCCTACGATCAGCATGTGCATTCTTTGCTATCTCTAATGATTATTGCGTCTTGATTCACAGTGTTTTAGCTTACTCATTTTACGTTAACATAATAGGATATACTCTTTGTCAAATGTAACAACGTGGATTTTCAGCTGGCCTATCGCACTTGAAGTTACTAATTAACACACTCACAGAACTACAACATCAGTGGATTTTTAGAAGTAATATACCCCAGTTCTGATATTTCCCAAGTGACATATCACCGTGTGGAGTTTCATGAAAGTATGGATGGAGTAATATCAGGTAAATGGCAAGGACGAAATGACTGAACATACGAGTATAAGTGCGATGAATATCACTTAATTGACAGCCAGTAAGTGTTTGACAAAATATTGGCAAGATATTTCTTAGTGTAGAAATGACCTATAATTATTGTTTCAGTTAAACTCATGACGTTAGATAACAAGAAGGACTTGGTATACTCAGCAAAAATAACAAAAAAGCAATGCAAATAGTTTGCGAAATGAATTTCATACAACAATAGTGCTATGACAAAGCCTCCTAAATTAACGCAAAAAAATACAGATAAAAAATGAAGACATTTTAGGAACAGAGTTGGAAAAATACGTAGAGTGAATAAAGATACCTACCGGTTTAAAATGAATTTAATTGAACATCGATGGATTTTCTTAGCATGGTAAATGTTTTAGTTGTATTTACTTGCTAAAATTTGTGCAAAAATTTCTATAAACTTATTTGACGAGTTATTATGTGCCTATTTATAATGCTAGCTGCTGTCGTCAACATATCATTATATATATGTTTCAATATCGCCCAAATAATGGAATTCAAAATCGAAGCAACTCCTAGTCAAGAAATGAGTTTGAATGAAGTACATGAATAAATTAGAATCGTAACTTTGAATTGTGATGGTGATCTTGTCCTCATATAGCTTTTATTTTTCCCTGTTAACATAGGGGAGATTGAATCATCTCAATATAATTATATTAACCATATGGTTTGTTAATTAGCTTAAAAACTTAATTTTTCACTAGTTATTTTAGTTATTACTTCATTTGAAATGTCATATCTTTTCTTTATAACTTAATTTAGTACTCCTTTTTAGATTAAAAATCAAAATGTAATATATAAAATTAGTGCGTAGTTAAAATTACAATGACATTCTAATTTATTTATAACTTTTCGAATGGTAAACTACTCTTTTTAGAACAAGATGAAATGCCTCAGTAAATCTGAAATATGTGGGTAAAATACGTGCGGGGTTTAACCGAGCCAAATTCATTGATACAATGGCTAATGCATTAATTTTTCGGAAATGAAGATATATAGATATATAGTATGAGATAAAAAAACTTCCTAAGACATTACAATGAAATTATTGGCCCTTGATAAAAAAACCTGTGGAAGCCTAATGAACCTAAAATAACATCAAACTTAAGTCAGCAAAAGCTGATGAGAAAAATACTGACAATAAAAAAAAACACCCTTAAAGCTAATTGCAAGCGAATTCAATCCCATACACTCATTTGGTTGGGTAAAAGTTTATTCGCCAGTCCCAACTGATCAAAGGATGGAAGAGTGGAAACGCAAATCAACTCGATCCAATCCAAAAATGAGCTTTTTATGGAAACCTCGTTACCCTTCAGATTCTAAAGTAATGATATTAACGCCAATTATTATTTATGGCCAAAATAAAGTGTACACAATCGTTTTTAAGCACTGTGCGAAAATTTATGAGTGAAATGAGTCGAAGCGATTCATTGTTTACGGTCCACATGAATCTCCCTGACGCCATATCAAATTGTCATCGACTCCGACGACATCCGCATTGCGTTTATCATGTGCAAATATATATATATATATATATATATATATATATACATATATATATAAGTACAAACACTCATAGTTATGTAATCGTATGTATATTTTTATACATACTTATAAATGGAGAGCAACAAGTTAATTCTTATTTCCAAATATGAAAAAGTAAAATTCACAGATATACTTTTTCGCCGTGTGCTCAACATTTTAAGGTACCTGGATGCAGATTAATTACATTCTATTCCTCATATAACAATGACAAACTTATTGTTGTATAAACCTAATTATTTTTATGACCATTACAAAATGCCACGTACAAAGCCCTTTTTCTCAAAAGTTCACATCCTATTTGGCAATATTTATATTACTTTTATAATAATATATCCCATCAACTTATTTATTATTTTCATAGAGTTTGTATTGTTTACAATCAAAGTATTTTAATCCGTATATATTCTTTTTTTTAACAAAAGAGTTATTGAAATTTTACAATGTTTCGCATTAAAACCAATTAAGTATTTCCAACCAATAAATCAAAGAGTTCGTTCAGTTTCCTTCCGTTTGATCAATGGTAAAAGAGCTGTTTCTACTGATTTACAAATACTTAATTCATTTTATAACATAAGCTGTTTTCCCGGGTCTGACCTTACATTCACAAAACTAATAACTATATGGAAAATGCATGCCATTCACGCTCTTTCATTTTAGGGCACTTAATTCCTGATTTTTTGTAATGAGAGTACTCTTTTTTACTCATTTCTTCCCCACTACTCCCAATTTTTACGCTAAGTTGATCCATGTCGTATTCATACATTCCATTCATACTAACCATTCACTCTTCTCTCAATATCTGGCTGGTGATTCGACACACACTCCTAAGTTCTTCCAACATGTTCAAACCAGAGTATCATTGTATTTTCATACTTGTAACGACTTATTGACAGTACTTCCAATTTCCAAAACATGTCAAAGTTTTTTCTATTTCATTCATTTTCTATCATCATTGATATTATCATTACTACATTTGCAACACATAATTTTTTCCAAACATATGCATACATCATTCTCTCAAATACTTATCAACATATTAATAGAATAACTCCTAATTTACGATTTAACTATCAAACATGGTGATGTATGCTATTATAACTCTACATTCTCCTTTTTTGGAAATCCTCACAAACTTTATTGCGTGTTAATGGTCTTATTCTTTCAATTATACACTCTGTACTAATTACATCGCGTAAAGTATGCATAGCAGATACTAAAAGGAAACTTATCAGTAAACATGAACACATATCCTTTAAGTAATTCTCAATAATTATGTCTTATTCATAGGCGATTGAACGACTTAGTATAGGAAAACCATTGATGAGATAACTGTAGAAATAAAATAAGCATCTCTCAAACTACTTTTCAACCCCATGACTCTGAACATGTAATCTTTTGTTTTCGGCGTAGTGGCGTTTTAATCAGGCATCTAGTGATACTATGTTTAATCACAAATACTTGATTATTCCAAAAAAATATTCATTTTACATTAAATGGGAATATTTCACATCGTTACTTAATGAAATTTACGTGGAATAATCTAATGCTAGAGCGTTGATTACTAGAGGAGCATACCCGTAATATCTTACCTTCCTAAAGAGGTCCGAAATCAATATATCGAACTGAATTACACCGCTTAATTGTGGTTATTTCTTTTTGAATATAAGTAAGCGAAAATTAATGTATTTCTTTATTTTTCAAAATTCAGATTTTCGCTCATATGAGGTTGTTTTGGTGTGAGTACTACAGCAATTAAATAAGAAAATGAGTAAATAATTGGGTACGAAAAAAAAGAGAGAGAAAATAATTGCAAATGCGTCTACATCGGATCGCGAGTGGTAGTAAAAGAATCCTAATGTGACTTATCAAATTATTCAGCATCCGGATCTTTCAGAAGTTAATATAAGATGATGAAAAATATCAAAAATAAGCCTTCTTCACCATCGATATTTTCCCTGCTGAGGATTTACTTATTGTCTAAAATCGTATCTACCTGCTTTGGAACAAAATGACGCGAAATACAAGGATCACTACGCATTCCAAACGAACGCGAGGCCCTTGAACGCACTAACATCATGATTTGTTACTTTCTCAATTAAACGTTGAAGAGGCGATATAACTTTCGGGACGAGGCGAGAGTGGGCGCGGGCGAGCAAGGTGCTTGTATATTTCTTTTTTTCAATTCCGGAAAACAGGTGGAGTTTCTTTCATAAAGAAGGGAACGTAAAACTCGCGAAAATAAATAGGAGGTGGGAGGGGACGGCTTGAAAACTGCGTGGTGTGGCGGGGAAGGAGGAGAGGCAGTGGGCAAAGAGGCAGGGAGGTGGCAGAAAAGGACCTCGGACGAACGAAAAAGCTAGAGAGAGAGGGAGGAGAGAAGCGTCGCGAAGGGAGGGAGGGAGAGAGGGCAATCACGAGGCAAAAATACCGCCCACCTTCCCTACGCCTCTCCTCCTTTCTCACATGTAAGAGAAAATTCAAATGAATCCATTACCATGCGTTGGTACTAAAATGACACTTGGGGATCCGCTGTTTATCACAAGGTAATGACCAGTTTCTCCCACCCCTTCCCACCTACTACGGAGCCCGCCGGGACGGAAATCGTTATAACCGTCCAATGGAAATGAAGGGACCCCACCCCCTAACCTTCTCCCGTTAACCTAAAATTTTATGAACGCCCCGATCATGCAGAGCATACCAAATGCATGCGCGCTGGCACGCACACGACCCCCAGGGCCTCACGGGTTTCCTCCCACCCCTCCGAAGCACCGCTTTCCCTTCCCATCACTACTCCCGACGTACATGCATCTACCCCTCCCCCAAGGGTGAGGTCCCGAACCCCACCCCCCTCCTCACCGCCGCCTTCATTCAGTTTCGCCCGATTGGAGACAGGACGGGGATGGGGGCCCTCACGTGCCACCCACGCCCTATCCCGCTCCTGACAAAACGCCACGCCGTTCGGAAAAAACCCCCTCTCCTCACCTCCTTCCCAACCTCCCTGCAGCCTCCTTTCCCCACCACCCTCTCTCTGGCCCTCGGAGATGCACAGGGCCGCACCGGTCCCTCTCCCCCAAAACAACGCAGACCCTATCTCATTCCTACTCCTCCCCTACTCTCCTCTCTTACGCCTCCTCCCAGCCACACCTTCTTCTTTCTCCCCTCCCCTTTCTCTACGTCTCCCGACTTCATTTCCATGTCCTGCGTCGGCTCTCCGAGCCACCTTCTCCCCGCCCAGCCTCCCTCTCACCCCTCCCTTCCTTTCCCCATCACGACCTTTCTCCTTTCCCATCCGCGAATCCTTCCCACGTCTTTTGAACGTTTTTGCCTCCTAACATTTTGTCCCCCGACGCACCATCGGCTCCTCCTCCTATCCCCCCAACTCCCTTCTCTCTTTCCTCCTTCCCGAGCCGTCACCGTATGCCCCTTCGTCCTCTTTCCCCAGAAACCTCCATCCCGACGCCCTTCCTTCCTTATTTAAACCCATCCGAGGGCCACTTTCCCCGAAACACGGTTCATTATGGACAAACGGCCTACGCATACAGTCGCTAAGGGATCAATGGTGATAAAAGGAGGAAACGGTGAAATAAAACAACTACTCTAAGATCAGATTGGTTACCGCCACCCCTGCGAGCGTTACGGCAAACTTTTCTGTTATATTGTACAGTAGGCCAACCTCTTTCCATAATGGGAAATCTAATTTACGCTAACATTGCCAAACAATCCAGCTGTTATTCATGCAACGGTGGCTACCATAGTCATGGTATATTTCTAATTTGACGTTTTCCCATATGAAATTCAATTTAAAAGTCCCCTACCAAACTTGAAAAGGAAGACGGTATAGAAATTACAAGTCAGGTTCTCAAAGTTTTGGCGGGGTGAATGAATATCAGAACAATTTCATCTTTTTGGAATTACTGACGGCGGAGCATCAACCACTTTTCCATTCAGGTGTGATTAGACACATATCAGGTATAATAACATTATGTAACTTCTACAATTGCTGTATATATTAGACTACTGTACCCCCCAGGTTCCCAAGACACGTGTTAAAAAGGCACAGAATATTATTCTTTTCTCAAAATTACATTGAAAAATTATGCGTGAATGATGCGAATATTTAGTACGGACGTGATTGTGTGCGAGTAAGTAGTATCGAAAGCCATAATGCAATTGATAGGGGATCAATTAGAAACCTTAATAGGTAAAAAATTAGAAGACTATGTTTCTTCTCTGAAGACATTTACATTTAAAAATTGTAATTCTGGTCTTTTTTCTATTATATCTCGGAGAATAAGAAATGTGCAGTACTCCGTTAAGTTGGAAAGGATGTGGATTAGATGAAACGCTGTCGTATATTTTTGAGTAAGCTAAAATACACGGAAATTATTTTTATCAATATAAAGATTTAATTTAAGCATTGCAAATTACTTCAAACGCCGATCCCTCCGGGAGTAAACTCATACGGAAATAACAAATTACTTACTTACTTATCCATAAACAGAGGAAAGATTAAGAAACAGTTCTAATATACAAAAAAAAATGATCTCGAGGGATCATGTCACATTTGAATACATAACCACAAATCCTATCGATGCATAATTCAATATTTTCAAAAAACCTAGAAGCAAAGTTCTGAAAGGTTAGGTGCCGAGATAAAAGTTCTGATTTCCTTGTCAAAATCACGATATTCAGTATCGTATTGGACGTGACCGTTTTCTAAAATTAAATATAATAAAAGTTTTTTTTAAATAATTGGGCTACTAAATAATGATAGAGTTAAAGCTTTTTTAAAGAATATTTAGTTTTAATGAGCTTAGATGAAAACCATGATGATGACTTTATATGGAAACGGTTTGAAATAGAACTTTATTAGCTTGGCTCTTTGTACACATGATGACAGATGACACTCTACTCAGAGGGAAAGTTTATTCAGAAGGAAACAGGGTCTCCAGATCTGTAGGTTAGGTAAAATAAAGACACCTGGGCCAACGATAATACCTTAGTGATTAGTTAAGGAGACTTTTTACACAGAGAGCCACCTAATGCATTTAATAGAACTAATTACAAGAACAGTAACAGTAAATTGGAGGGAGTAAAACACATTAAATTTGCATTACTGACAGGGGTTTGTTGTAAACAGCTGAGTTTATTAAATACAGAAATCATATAAAATTGCAAAGTAAGATGAATCAGTGCTGCTTGTGAAATATATAAAATAAAACTTGCCAAAATTGCTCTATAATCCTCCAATATGGCTGCAATTCTTTTTTTTTTGGGATGAGATCTAACACTGATCCGACAAAATATTCCATACCAATTTCTTCCTCTTGAATTTCAATTATATTTGACCGTAAACATTTTCTTTCTACGTTCTCTAAATGCTTAAGTAGTTTCATGGAAATGTTATATTTCCCAACAGTCTTATTTGGTTCCAATTCCATTAATGACTATCCTATCTCGTAATCAGATATGCATGAACCTAGGATATCTCCATCTTTGGCTCTGTGTAGAACTTGCTGACTTAATATCTTTAACATATTGATACTCGTTGCATTCTATTCATCTCTTTGAATCTTTTTACCTTAGTTGAAAATATTCCTGCGGTAGTTTTTATGGAGTGAACGGTTTCTCCCATCCTATTTCTTCATAGTCGTCTTACCTTTTAAAACACCAATGCACTCATCCTTTGTAAATTGTCCATACATTAGCACAATGTATTTTGATTGCTCAATTAGATTCTCGCCTCGGTTTATTAGCCATCTCTAGGTACTTCCTTCTTTCTAGTTCAATGTTAACATTATTCGTTTTCTTCTCTCACCGATCTTACTAATAGTTTTGTCTGTAACTCGTGGTTTCCTAGTCATTTTATATTTAACGTTGCTATAGTTTTGTTTGCGGATTTCCATATCCAATTTTGAAAATTTCTCGACTTCTTTTAATACACCCGTCTTATCCGCCTTCAATCTTCAATTGTTTCACTACTTACTGGCAGCTCTTCTTTTTGCTCTGATGAATTCTTCCAAATTTCATTTTCTCATTCACCTTCCCTCACTCAATCCCAATGTCTTAAGTCGAAAGAAATTTTTTTATTACTTGTTTAAAAAATATTTTTCTTGTGCCTGAATTAATCGGCGTTACATTTTTTACGGGAAATGATGCACGATGAACTTCAACTTCAAATTTAATTTCCCATGTTAGTAACTTTGTTTTCTGTTCTTGAGGTGAAGATATTTAATTTAAACGGCAAACTCTGTAGCCGTTACAAAAGGGCGGTTGATTTGCTATTTATTTCCCCCCGGAACTCTTAGAGAATCATAAATTCTACTTTGTGACAGAGAGGAGGATTCGATTACCTTTGAAAATTAGCGCATGTATGTGAGCATATGTGTACGTACGGAATATGCGGTACAGGCACCAGAGTACTTCCTTCCATGCTTGATAATGCAAATTGTCTCCCCTGCAAAGCATATTCTCCCTTCCTCAGACACTCGTACCTAGCGCAAGCTATTCCGTTTTCTTTTGATACAACGATGGCGCCGTCTATTCTTTTTGTTTCCTCATTATCCGAAGCTTTACCGCACCGGGCTCGCATATCCCTAGACGTGCAGGGGACACATGGGAACGCGCCCATAGAACAGCCGCGTGCGCTCGCGCACGTTCGCAGAGGAGCGCAAATACCCCCGGTGCCATCTCTTCCCGAACGGCTACAACAAGGAGAACAACAAATGGTGTCGCCTTTTATTCCTCCGCGCGCTCTCCTCCTCTTACTCCCGCGTCTCATTCCCCCTCCCCCGTTTCATTCCTCTTTTGTTTCTTGTCCTCTTACCGATCCATACAAGTCTTCCTCTCCTCCTCCTCTCTCCATCTCCCCTGACCTTCTAGACTACACACAAAACCCCCGCACGCACCTCGAATGGAAGAGACGGGGGAGGAGCCTCCACCCTCCTTGTTTCATTCTCTCCCTCTCTCGTTCCCACTCGCCGCCCCTTTTCTCCCGCCCCTCCTACCATAATCTTCTTCTCTCCCGCGAAATGTCTCCTCCTTTCGGGCCCTTCTCTCACCTCCCACACCCTCCTCCCCCGTACCACTTTTAACCCCCTTCACTCACCCCCCCCCCCCCAAGACTTCTACCGTCCAAAACGCAGCCCTCACCCCCAACTCCGGTCCTATCCAAACCTGTCCCCCAAACCCTTCGCCTCCCCTATTTCTCTTCCACCCACCCCACACAACTCACCTCACTCCAAAGTATCCTTATTTTCACCCTCTTCCCCCACCCCATGAGGGCACCCACCCCCGTCTCTCTCTATCTTATACGTGGAGCGCCTCTAAACGATCACGACCGCATCTGGGACACCACTCTCCATATCTTCTCCCTCTCTAGCCCCTTCCCCCCCTTTCTCTCACTCGCACTCCGTTCTTCCCACCCTTCCTCCCTCAACCTCCTTCCCGTCGCTTCCTCATCCTTCCTTCCGCCTTCACCTTCCGCCTTGCCATCCGCCCCCGCGCCCCTCGCTTTCTTCCTTCCTCCGCCACCTTTTCGGTGCAGACCCTCCCTTCCCCACCGCCCTCTTTCAACTCCCCGGCACTCCTTCTAACTCCAACCACTCTGCAAGACGACCGCCTGCTACTCCTATCCTCCATTCCTCCCAGCCATCGTTTTGCACGCTCCCCGTCTACATTTTCATGATTTATTTTTTTGAAACCTCCTATTTCACTTCTGTCTGCCGAGAGTGCTTTATGCTCTATCACAGTGCCTTCTTTCTTTGGGACACGGACACGCAATTTTATTTTTTTTGGCTACTTTCATGGCCACGGCAAAAATGTGTGGCATTTGTTTAAAACTGTGTATCCAGATCATTTGAACTGCGCTATGCAATTAAAGTCCATATAAATGAACTACGCAATGTAATTAAGATGAGAGATCGGCGATGGGCGAAGAAAAATATTTTGAAGTTGAAGTTATAGGCTGGTAACCCTCAAATCCTAATTATGCTTGAAAATGTACTTATGGTAACACACATTATCTCAAGGTCGGCGGATATTTTTGTGTTACTGACCGCGACGAAGAGTTGAATGGCACACTACAAGTCATTGCTAGAGAGTGTTGGGGTGTGGTGATTTCACTCTAGGCAGGCAGCATCAGTGATGAATGAATAAAACTGATAAATTCTTCCAACCCCATGAAATCTCTCTCAAAATAGTATGATTCAAGCGGTGGTCAAACTAATGATCTTTCCTAACACATTTTATAACATGTGTTCTTTATTATCAGCCATTGAGGCGCTTGTATAATGTAGGTGTCGCGGAGTACGTAATATTACGTGCATACTCCTACATGGTATACATACTCTTACATCAGCAAAAATATTCCTGTACCTTCGCCTCTTGTCTAATGTCATTAGATATTTCATTTTTTTAATTTCCATATGACCACGCTAATTTTCCCCGTAGCCCTTTCCGTCCTTTTGCAATAACTACCTCAGGAGAACCCCGCCCCATGACACTCTTGCTTCTACCTCATTTTCTTAAGAAAAGAACGCCAACGTCAATTATCCAAATGATGTCGCGCTCCAGGTCCTATAAACCCATTTTCACGACTGTGAATGGCTCATTATTATTTTCTTTTCTTCAAGATCCTTTTATGAATAATTGAAATTACATTCCAATTTTTAGGACATATGGCACGGTAAATAACAGGGATCTTTCTCATAGTATTTAAATTTCGTTAAAACATTAAAATTTGAAATTTTGGTGTACTGGGAAACGAGGGAGATTTTATGATTGACTTCTTCTTTAGAATAATGAATAGGGGAACATTTGTTGGGAGAAGACGTCAAACATGAATGTTATTTCGGGGTCTCAGTATCCAAATTTCAGAATTAATTAATAGAATCATTATTAAGTACCCATACAACTTTCACAGACGCAATTTCCTGTCTATCATATAAAAAACCATAAACAGAGTAATCAACCCAAATAAGGTCGGTTTAGTAGGCGATGGTAGATCTCACCCATGTACTAAACCCGACGGCTAGTGAATATTCACTCATCAGGGTAGGGGGGCCAGTTCCTTTCCCTGTGCCGGTTACGGTTTCCCAGGAAGATCTGGTACCCGAAATATCAACTAGCTTGGGTGGAGCTGCAGGTGCCCAGAGTGCGTTGCCCAGGAATCGAGCCCGGGACCCTCCGGTCAGTAGTCAAATGCTCTACCCACTAGACCACCGCGACCCACGTCTATCATATATCTATTCGAAATTAAGATTAGATAAAATTTTATCAGGAGATAACAATTAGATTCAGACGCAAAAGTGAGAACACAAATAAAATTATGCCAAGTTTTTTAAACACGCGTTTTAAATTCCTGGAGTTTATTATTTTCCATTTTAAAATTAGTGTTATGTCGTGCAAATAGCTTCCCAAGCATATAAAACTGAACCATGAAACATAGATTTAAAAGGGCTACCGTTTTCTTATTTTATCCATGCATTTGATTTTATTGTTTTACATGATCCATGCATAAGGTCTTATGGCTGCTACATATTTAATTCAAATAATTCAAGTGGCATGCATTTTTATGTGCCTAAACTTTCCTCCATGCCATTAATTTTAAATAATATTACCAAGGAAAGTGTTAATTCCGTAGACTGCGGAAGCGAATTATGTTATTACATGCATATTTAAATTACACGTGAGAAATTACAGTGAGCAAAAGTACCTATAAATATTTCGACTCTAACATCAAAAGAGTAAAAACATCCCACTTAAAATTGGAAATCTATAATAAAAATTTAAAACAAACTAAGTTGGCAGCGATCTCATCTATCAATGATGGCGGCAGTGATCATCAAGTTTTTTATTTATCCACTCTTTTTCCGAGTGAGCAACATGCTTTTCCAGGATTTCCCAATTTCTGGTATGATTTATTTGCCATATGTTTGTTTCTGACCATTTATATAATAATGTAATCGTTCTCTCTCCCATGATGCAGATGCATTCTCCCTGGTGGATGCCCGTCCTCCATTACCGTGATTTCTATTGAATGCACACTCCTTTGGTCGCTGCTCCTGTCTCGCGCTTTCTGCGCTCATTGTTTCAGCCTTTTTCATGTCTCTTTATTTGCATCTGTCTTCGACCTTCGCTATTCCCAACGCTCTCTCCCTCTCCATTTCCTCCACCATTTTCATTCTGTTTCTCCTTTCAGCCCACCCCTTCCCTCCTTCCTTTCCCCACGTCCCCTTCGCCTAACTCCATCCCCTAACCTAGTGCCGTCTACCGACCCACTCCCCCTTGCCCCTTTCACTTTATTCTCCCTAAGGAAGCATACCAGTGCCACTGCAGTACGCATGGAAAAGTCTTGCTTGAGATAAAAATCAAAACAGTGAAAAATATCCACGCACATTCGCCCGGATTCAACACAACCCCTCCCTCTCCAGAGTGCATCTCTAGTTCACATTCACGATAAATACTCTAGTCGGAGTTTTACACAGCTTTAAGTATGCTTGCTCATGTCTCAACTTCACATTTTGTGAGCGAGTACTTATATTTAATGGAAAAGTATGCATAATTCCTTTAATTTTAGAAAATAGTACCGTTATTGGATCATTAAAATTTTATGAGACAAAATAATGCATATTTGATCAAATATGCCTTACAAATCATTTGGCGGAGTACTGTGTCTGCCTGCCATCTAAGAGATTGCAATTTCGATATCCAAATAAGTGGGTTTTTCTTCATCTAGGCTTTGGGTACTTGTAATAGTCTTTGTTGTTATTTTAAAGTTAAAAAATCCGACGTAATGGCCAAAATTGCTGTTTTTGGATTAATGTTAAATTATTTAATAAAAGATCATATATACATCAAAATCAACATTTAGTTTCATTAAGGTGACTGACGTCTTCCTGATGTGAAATTCTTCGAACACATCAACAGCAAAATGGAAGAGTATGAAAAATGAGGATAGCATTTCTGAGGAGAGATTATATTTCCAATGATGTTCCAAATAAAATAATGGAAAATATTTGACAAAATGAAGCATAGTTAATTGCGGCGACATATGGGACCATAGTGCCATTGCATATAGGAGAGGCAAAATATCCCCAGGTTAACCAAGTCTGTTTATACTGGATTTATGACTTTTTTCTCTCTAATTCATTCGACTTTTTAGCTATGATAGTTTAAGGAATGTAAATTATGTATTTTTGTAAAATATAACGACATATTTCTTGAAGATATGCTGAAATAATATCAGGTAGGATTCAATAATTTCCTGCTCTCAAATGGTTAAATATTTGCTTTGCACCAAGAACGTACAGTTCACAGGAATCTCGTGTTGACAGTGCAGTTCTCCATGGAGAGTCCTCTATTCCCGTGTGCATGTTCCCTGACATGTGATTTCGGCCTCATGCATCCCCGTTCCACCACCTGGACGCCATCGCCGCATCCTTCTTCTTTGAGAGAACTCTCACTTCAACCCTTTCTTTTTGTCTTCGAGGACTACTCACTCGCTCTTCCTTTATATACCTACCTACACACCACTATGCCCTCCCTCACTCCTGCCGGCCCTATCCCTCCGTCTGCGAAGAGCCGTTCCCTTAGACTGCTTCCCACCTGCTCCCCAGTCTCCCTATCCTCTCTTCGCATGAGAAGAGAACAAGAAGAAGTAGAAGAAGGCCACTAGCCTCTCCAGAAAAAAACACCTCACTTTCCAAGTCCCTCCCCACAATACACCGCCACCTCCTACCGCCGCCCCCCCCCCAATCCGATCCCTCACCCATCTCCACCCAACCCCCGCGTCATCCGGTTTCTTTTTTCCATTTCCCCCAATGACGAACTCCTCTCCACAGAGAGTCGACCCGCGTGGCATACGCTGCCGCTGGCATGACACCGCGCACGGGAGGGTGGCGCCGGAAAGCAGAGATGATTCGCCCGAGGCCCCCTCCACCCTCTTTACCCCACCCTCCCGTGGTACTCGTGTCAATCAATGCTCCTCTCCCCACATTTCGTCGGCATCCCTCTCTCTTTCCTTTCATATCCATCACCGCCTCTCTCTCTCCCTCCTTTTCCCTCTCTGAAGGTAGAGGAGGTCATAAATGAAACGGAAACCTTTAAATGACTCCTATTCTCTCTCTTTCTCTCTTCTTTTGTCGGGGAGAAAAATATTAACAAAAAAATACAAAGTGCTCTCATTACCCTCGATGCGGGAACGACCTCCGTTGGCCTTGAATACCGGAAAAAAAATCAGACGAGATGGTATCTCAAAGTATTTTGAAGCGGAGCATTTCTGTATAAACTTTTCTCTCTCTTGGAGACCTATGTGGTTATATTCGGCGTGATAGAGCAAATCTCATAAATAGTACGGCACCGCTGTTGTCCAAATCTTTTCCGACCTACCTATTATAACGCGGGAATAGTTCCGCCTATATATAGGCGGACTTATTCCCGGATTAAGGTAACTAAAAACGTATGTGCATTAGTCGAATTTGATTATCTCGAGAGAATGTTATTGAACCGTAATGCTTCAATTATCGACTTTGATCTCATTAGTGGAAGAAAATGAACGTTGGCGCATGTTTTCACCTTGATTCCAAGTTTTTCGTATTTTAGTTTTTCTTTCCTGACATTAGAAAAGGGAATTTCTTAGCATAAATCTCCAAAATCTACTACGAACATAAAACATCGCTTTCTGTAAATGAAATTTAATCTGGAAATGCATAAAATGAAGTAGTTGTTATAATTTGTATTAGAAGTGGAATTGAAATTACAACTCATTGCATTTATCAAGGTTTTCTGTTAATATTTTTATTAACTTCAAATTAATTTTAAAAATGAATCAAATTATCGCGACAAATATTAAATGATACAAGTATAGACACAGAAGTTTAAGCATCAAAGTCGTTTAAGTAAATTTATGGATAAAGAATTGGAATTTTCAGCTTGTATAAAAAAACGTAATAAGAAAACATATATGTTCCAGTTTTATCAACGTTTATCTATTTTTTATCAATGTTTTGGGCCAAGTATAAGAAGGATAATAGTATTTGAAGTCAGAAAGTGTAGTAATGGTGCAGTGATTTGAAGTATGATGATGAGGTCCAATCTGATATAATTTGAAGATCATCGACTTCATCGACTTCACTCGACATCATTTGAACATCGAATTTTTGTTATTAGCACAGCACAAATAATAATAAACTACTATGAACTCTCCAGTAAGACATCATCTAGGACAGAGAGAAATAATTAGTAACTTAACAACGAACTTGGAAAACACTTTGGAATTAAAGGTAAAGGAGCTGGAGAGATTCCGAAAGACCATTAATCCAATTAGCATCGTTTACCAATTTGAAATAAGAGCAGTGCAAAATATAAAGAAGGATTTTGAGTTTGATAACTAGATTAGTAGTTGTTCGGGTTTTGGGTAATAGCTATGCTTGAAATATTTACGTCTTACACTACAGTTTAGCAAAACAGTATTCTCTAAAGGGAAGAGCTTTTTAATAGCGTTTGAATCGATTAAATTACAATATAAAGTATTCAAAGTATACCAAAAAGTACTAAAGAAACGATAATTTTCAATGTTTGTGACTTTTTTCAAGCTCATTCTTCCAAGTAAGAATGAAACATTTGGCGAAGTAACTGATTGAAAACCTTATCAAGAGAAATTTACAAGGGCAGTTCAAACAGAAGAAAACATAGATGCCTTTAAAGAGACATCTGGCATTTAATCAGAATCTTATCTATAGTATGGATTCATTACTGCAATATTGATATTGCCATCAAAATCAAAAACTGCCGCGCCATCTCTCGTAGCATTTTCAATTCATCAAAACCTAGTTATACGCAAGCAGAGGAAAAAATTTGATTATCTGTGGATGTAATTGAGCTACTTACTCTCTCCTGCTCACCTGAAGATACTTCAGAAGCGCATACCGATAAGAATTCCACCAACAATACTCGAAATAAATGTATCTATTCTTAATATATTTTATGCGAAGCCAAACGAACGGGTAACTAATTGGGCTGTTAATTCTCTATATTGTTGAAGATTCACGTTGAAATGGCATTGAAAATGCATATTAACGAATGACTCCGTTCAAATGTACTTTCGTGGAGTTTTCCTGTCGTTCTTTGAATTTTTCTAAAGAAAAATATATACATATTTTTGGGTAAAAACTTATATATATATATATATATATATATATATATATATATATATATATATATATATATATATTGAAATGGACCGAAAGGAAAACAAATGAGGAAGTACTAGAAATGGTGGGGGAGGAGAGGGGTTTGTTGAGAGAAATCCTATGGAGGCAGGAAAAATGGATGAAAGGCGTATTGAGCGGTAGTGGAATGTTGAAGAGGGTAATAGAGGGGAGAATGTTAGGCAAGCGTGGTAAGGGTAGGAACAGGATAGGGATGTTGGACGGGATGAAGGGAGGAAAGAAGTACACCGAGATGAAGAGGGACCTGATATAGATTAGTTTGCTAGGTGGGGAGTTACAAAATGTTTATTTGATAGTTGTGTCCATCCAAAAACCTACCTTAACCGGTAGATTACCTAATAATAATATATATATATATATATATATATATATATATATATATATATATATATATATATATATATATATATATATATATATGACTGCATCTTTAAATGACATTGGAAATGTTATTATACTGTGGTATACGTTTGTCAAAAAAATATTGCACTACATTAGGTTTCTTAATATAAATTTCTTGTTACTAAATTATTTATATTTTAGAAAACGTATAAGATAACAGATGCTCTAATGACAGACTCTGTAATCACATAAAATAGTAAGCTATGGTAATTTATTCTGGTGATAACAATAATTAAATGAAGGAGATATTTGGTATTGTCAAGGACATTTGTGAAAGGCAATTACTGTTACCGATTTCTAAAAGGTTCAAGAACGTCTTAAAATATGAAATCCTACCTAAACATGAATGGCACTACTAGTAAAAAGAATTTATTTTTTTAAGCAAAAAGATACTATAAACAATTAATACCCACAGTATTTTTGTCTGAAATATGACCACAGTTGGTTTATGAATTAGGATTTCATATGTACTAAATGCCTTAGCAGTTAATAGTCTCCATATATCTCATTTATAAACAATTCCGAACATAAAATGATGCACATACTATGCCAGGCAAAATTCCAAGAGTTCAGGAGCACCAATCGTTTGGGTGGGTATTGGTAAATCCGAAGATACTAAAATAGCCCAGATTAACAATTTTCAATCCAATCAAATTTGAGCGTATCTGTAAAAGTTAATTGAAAGCGCTAGTATTCACAATTGCTGATGTGCTAATTACAAGCGATTAATTTCCGAGATTGGAAAAACACTTTTTTCACTCGCTAATGGAAAATAGACCGCGTAAAATGCATAACAGATACTCCATTTGAGTCAAAGATATATTTGGAAAATTCCATTAAGGGTTGTCATATAGAATTTTTCCAATGGGAACATAACATTCGAAAAATACGGAAAAGGGGATGTGGCCTCCCTTTCCGAATTCTATGCATTAAAATCGCATACGTATCGCCACCAACGACGACACTGGAAAAGAACATTGCATGTTTGCTTCTTTTTTTCCCCATAAAGAAATCACATCCCCCCAACTCCAGTCTCACCCTCTCTTCTCGTATCTCTCCGTCGTGTATGGCCCGGAGGGGAACTTTCCGAAACAATCCTGGACGCATAAACATGACAAGTAAAAATAAGCAAGGAATAAGTTTAAGTGTATTTGCTCCGGCGGCAATAGTAGAATGATACCGCTCAAACGATCACATTTTGTGGAACCTTTTGAAGAAGGGATTTTGAGTAGTAGGAATGGGGAGGGGGGGTTAAAGTGAAGGGTGGTTGAAGAGAGAGAGGGAGAGAGTGAGTGGATGGGAGCGTAGGAAGGTAGGAGTAGATGGAAGAGTGAGGGGTTGGTGGAGGAGGGATGTGGACTGGAAGATTCGAGAGAGGGAATACGGGAAATGGGCTATACAGTCATGGAACTAAATGCGTTTGCCCCGTTGAACATTTATCCCATTTCACTCTGCGTGATGCGCAATTCTGTGGCTACATGAAATAGATATATCGCTTTCAGAAAGAAGAGATTAAATACTTTTCCTTGATGGGTTTTTAAATAAAGGGTAGTAATTTTGATACTTTAAAAAATTAAATATTTTCTTCTGGACCGTATAGTTTCACCTTGTGTATATTTCGCTTTAGCTGAAAGACCAGCCTATCGAATGGAGCGTAATGACCTCCGTTATTACCGCTGACTATTTGCCAATTCATTCGACATAACCCCGCAGTATGATATACATGTATTCCTTAGTCCTTAAATGTAGAGAGTGGTTGATACTCACCGTTCATTATTACCTAGGGAACGACAATTTGATTTCCTTAATCGAATGAACTGGGGTCCATATCTCAAAGCAACTTATACAAGCCTTAGTAGTTTGCGAATACAGAACCTTATAAATCATTAAGGCCCACGTATTAATTCCTTCACCCTTCTCGTGGAGCCAATCCTTCTAATTATTTTCTTTTAAATATTCCATTCTCTCCAGACGTGCCCATTTTATCTTCTTTTTCTTCGCATGACGTAACACGCAACCATGACGGATGTTACTCGTCTATGGACATAATTCCTTGTTTAACTTATTATCCCATACTTTAATCTTCAACATCCACCTTTAACTCTCGAAAATGAAAATTCAGTCCTCCCTGACGTGTCTATTTAATCAAACTTCAAATAAATGTTATCTTGTACTGCTTCCTCGTTTAAAATCATATCTTCATTGAAAGTGGCGGTTTCAATTTCTTCATTGGCGACTTCTTAGCTTAGATAAGTATTGCGTTTCATGCTATCTAAAATTTACTGTTGCAACCTTCGATACTGGCTAAATATTACATTTGATTAAATTTTTCTTAGCTACGTTTTGTGCTTTTTTTTTCGCACATTAATATTTTAGATTTCTTCATTTGATTTTCATTATGTGCCTATGAATCAGGGGAGGAAATGTTTGAAGAAGAAGCACCTGCAGATTTCAATTCTCTTCTCCTTACTCGCGCTGGAACACGCGGAACGTTGATAAAGAATACGATTATATTAGATGGTTTATTTTATTGCAGCAATTACTTTTGTTCGGAGCCAATTCTGTTAATTTGTGAAATAAACGGTTTAAAAATCCCAATCGCTCAGATTTAAGCCATAGTAATAGAAATGACATTTAAGCCAAATTGATTTTGCCATGTTTATCTAATTATTAAAAAAAGACAATCGATCTGAAGAATCTAGAATAAAATAATTTACATTACATTGAAACGCAGTCGCTTGAGTGGATTATCGAAGTACTTGTGAGAGAGGAAGTGGAGTCCATGAATGCAATACTAAAGATCGGATGGCAGATAATAAAAGTGACTCGTTACAAAACAATAGCTTGGATCGAACCATTACTATGGTTTAATTAGAACGATACTTCCGTTCAGACATCTTAAATAAGAAAGAAGAATATTTGAAAAGGATAATGATTGTGAGAAATGTGCCAGAGATTGAAAAATAAGGTGAAACTTCACCAAACAAGACCATGGGACAAATTTTCAGAGAATGATAGAAATAATCCCGAGTACCCTCCAGGGTTAAGAAAGACAGGGAGGTGGGAAGACACCAAAGGGAGGGAGGGAGAGAAAGAGAAGAGAAGACGGAGTGGAGAGAAAGGGAGAGAGAGAGGGTGGGGAGTGCGCTCGCTCCATAAAATTCCTCCTCCAGGGGCCTTCTTCGTTTCGCTTAGCTGGCCTCCCCATCCCTGTACCCTCCTCCACCCAAACGACACCCACTGCCCTCCCATCCACGCCCTGGTTCGCCTCCTTCCCAGGGATAACCCCCGTAACTATCCATCCTCACCCTCCGCCCCGTGCATTCCCTCTGCTCGAATGCCGTCTCGCCACGATCGCTTCCTCCAACCCCTGAATTTCCTCTCCCTTCGGCCATCCCCCCACTGCCTCCGCCTGACCCGGACGGGCCGTACCGAACGACCGTTAACCCGTCTCAGCGGCGTCTTTCCTTTGTTACGTCGCCGCGCGGACACGTAGGGAGCAAACGTCCCCCCCACTCCCTCCCGCTTCCCCCTTTTGAGTGGACAAGGGAGCGGAGGGCCTTGCGCTCCGCTCCATTAGCAATTCCGCGAGTAATCCACCCCCCCTTTATCTTCAAGTCTTGAGGCCCGAGTCGTAACCTCAAGAGGACTCTCATGAATGCTTCAAAAAGGAGACATCCCCCGCGCGTGAAGGTTGTATTTCCTCCCAAAGCTCGTTCTTTCTTTATTCTCTCTCTCTTTCCCGGGCACCGCCCTTGTGCTTTCCCCGTCCTCGCACCACGCATCAACCCAACCCCCCTCTCCCACCATTTCATCCCCTCACCCACTCAGGCTTCCTAACCTCTCTTCACTCCTTCTTTCGCCCACGAGGAGCTTTTTAGCGGCGCGAGCTAACTGGATCGTTGGGAGTTTAGTGGATCACGCAGTGCTTACATTCAGCGTGTTTTTGCCCAATAAATACGAAGGCGGTGGACTGTGCTAGTGGTTGAAATTTAAGGATTACGCTTCGCTACACCATACTTCCAGTACCGTTTCGGCAATCACTTCTGGAGTATAACTCTGAGTGTTGAGTGAGTGGTTTTTTTTCTCTCCTCGGCAGAGAATATTTTCCATTCACATTTTCTGAATTTCATTCGAAAGGGATTGGTAATCCAGAGCTTTCAGTAAAAAAAGATGCTTTGGTTACACCAATTTTGTGTAAATATTTTCCCTACGTGAGATTATCTACTCGCCTTAGATTGTTTAGCTTGAGGGGGGAAGAAACTCGCTTTGTTCATGCCAATCTCGGAGCAATACGAAAAACTTGCTTTAAGTAGTTGGCTATTTTACCCAAATTGGTTGGTAAAAAAGGCAGAAATATCGGAAAGAATATATTTCCTTGGCCTGTCCATTTAGGATCGACTATATTTCAATTGGTAAATATTTGTAGTTCTGCAACAATATGAATATTATTTCTTCGGACGTCATCAGTAAAAAGGTATTTAGAAGTTGTAAGATTCCTGGTAAACATGATATTAACAAGCAATAACTAAAAACAAATTAATATTCGCAATTCAATTTGAAATGAATATTCTACCAAAACACAGCCAGTGGGTAACAAATACATATTTTGTCATTCAAATTGATAATATATACTAAAACTTGAATTCTACGCGATTAAAGATAGTTTCGTATGAGATAATCTAAGCACTTTTCTACGCAATTCACTCTGTAGTCAGCGTAGTAGTCCAGTCGATCTTAATACATATGCTTGGCTGGGACTTTAAATTATTACCCAAAGCTATAAAAATGACATAACATAGTGTATGAGTACCAAAAATCAATATGTCTCCAAATACTTGAAAAACCCAGCCGTTACCGTATGAGAATACAGCAGTTATCATATGATCAAACGTACTTTTAATCATGATCACTACAAATACACTCATTTCATTGCATATAGTTATATACACCTATTAACAAAACAACTGCAATATATAATCAAGTGTGATATGCAGGAATAAACACTACATCTCATTGGATTAGTAGGATGCAGCTCTTTTTGTGTAATTGCTAATGGTTAATTTACGAACTTATATTAAAATATCTCACTGAAAAAATATTTATGAAAAGCCAAATCTATCATTCAATCACGTTGATAACACATTAGACAGAGCGTAAATACATCAAACAGATAAGCATGAATATTTCGATAGTCAAGTCAATTGGAGTATATACCTGTATAACTTTAAAAGTGGAAACACGATATAAAAGAGTGGGTTGTTTTAAGCATAGGTTAAACGCACTTGTTGAAAAAAAGAGAACTTTGCACATACTATATAAGCTAAACCATAGTTTCGGTAAATGGAAATTTGGGTGTGAAATAGTGCTTTTGAAGACTACTGCAATCAGAGTAAAGAACTTCTATAATCGATCTCTACATCACTCCTTGCACACCCCATGTGGGCGTGTAGCAGGTGTTGATTCGATAAAAATATCGTTATGATGAAGGGGACAAAGGAACCCGAGGATAATGATTCGAGAATAAAAAGCCTATAAAGAACGTCGATGAGCATGGAATAATGTGTATCATGATCCACGGAAGTAATAAAAATGCTAAAGAGAATACGATCTATTAATTCTGAATAAAACCGTCGCAGATGTTTTCGAAGGGAAAAAGGTGAGTAGATGTCTCATACACACTTTCCGGAGAGCCTAAACCCATTAAATAATTCCCATCAAAGAACATAGCATACTTTGCATGCTTTCTTCAGGTTTTTCATATTCAGTCGTTAGTCACATAGCTTCATAAATGTTTTTCTTTTTCTGAGACAACTACTGTCTTGAGAGTATCACCGAATAATTCACACATGACTTGCTTGGTCATGGGTGTGTCCTGGTTTACTCCTTCCTCTCTAACCATTCACACTACTCCCATGTATCAATTTAAAAACTCATCCATTCTCACAACGTGGCAGAACCAGCGCAGCTAACTTCTTTCATACCTGTACCTTGTTAAGTGTATTAGATCCATACTATTCACAACTCACCCATTTGTTCTCGGAAGGTAAGTAATGCATGTAAATAAGGAAATTGGTTGTAGTTCTGCGGACTATAACAAAATATATTCAAAATATTTTCCTAACTCATTTAAAGCAGGTACACTTTAAATACTCCTTGAGTGTATAATGAAATGTAGTTTTTTACTTGTGAAACAGTTGAAATTGAACAATAGAGAAAATTATTTATCAAACATGCTTTTAAACTAAATACGAATAATTACGCTACAAAATCAAGAATACCGTTCGAGAATAGTTTTAAAACGGTTTTATACTCGTATTAAATGAAGGACTAAACAATTAACACGAGGTTTACATCGGCTCTAACACCATTTGTTTAAAAAGCATAATACACTGCTAGATAAAATTGAATAAAATTAAATAAGATAAGAAAAATCGATGACAGAAATATTAAGTAGACCAAACAGAGAATGTAACCCCTACTTACTAAGACGTCGTGCCGAGAGGACAAATTGAATAACGTGGGCCAGTAATGACGAATGAGATTTTTGATGCCGCAAATGAAGCTAGTGACAGGAGTAATACTAAGGCATAAAAACCATGTACCAATCGTTTTACCATTAAAAAGATGAACTCAAAAATATCCATAATTAAGAGGAGAAATATTCTTAAAAATAAAAAATGAATTATCAAATAGGAAATAAATACTAAGCAATACAAATGGGGTAAACACATCAGCATAGTTCGTCAATTTGACTATCGTGGCCAATTGATGATAATAGTGAAAATTCTAACACTTATATCGAGTTAAAATGAATAATTCAAAGTTATTTTCCCCCGTATCTGAGTTCCATAAAGTTATAGTGTTTTATTTGGCTTTCAAAGTACTTGTCCATTAAGGAAATCGAAGAAACTATTCCTGATTTCTTTTCTCGTGTTACTCATCTAAGGAACCAAATATGTAAGAACATTTAAAGGGAAAAAGGGAACATTTAAGTAATGGAAAATCAAAAAACAAAATTGTAGATTAATGTTATTAATATGATATTTATAATTAATTTTAATAATGCATTGATGACTTTGCAAGACCAATGACAGCAAACAATCTTTCAGAAGGTAATTTAGAAGAAAGGATGCCGATATCGTACATATTTGGAAACACTTGGAATAAGCCAAAGTTCTTACTGTGGTCTAGCGAACATTATTAGCTAATAAATAGGAAGAACAAACGTTTTTTTATTTTTTTAACACTCATGATTCAGTAGCTTAAATAGATATATACTAGGGGACTAAGTTTCAAGTTTCTTGAATGTATTCATCTCTCATAATATGAATTCCTACCATTAGAAGTCAGTCGAAATATGCATCTATTGAATTTGAGTAACTAATTTCAGAAATAATAAGTGGATATTACGAGTACTCATACTTATAAGATCTAAAAAATGACATATCTAGTGTTAAAGCGTTACAAATATAGAGCATAATATTAGAAAAGCGTCTTCCTGTTTATTAGCTTTATCTCGCATTCTTTCATAATTTGAAAAGGGAGCGAACTCCAACTCACCAACAAATATTTAAGTTTAAGACTGATAAAATAGGGAGTCATGGAAAAGAAATCCATACTCACATTAAAAGTGAAACTGCACATATCAAGAAGTTGTATACGAGGCCACCAGTGAAAGTAGGCAGGCTCTATTGAAGGGCTCGCAGATCCCCGCTTCTCCGCCCCAACCCTCCTGCATCCATGTCCTGCAGGAATGCTTCCGCCCCCTTCTCCTCTTAAAGACCGCCCTGCGGCTATTGTCAAGCACACTTCCCTCCACTACAGTCCTCCCTCCTCCTACATCTTCTCCCTCCCTCCACCTCCCTGCCGGCGTCGCCAACCGCTGGCAATGATTTATTCGGTCACCATGGGAAAAAATTGCGGTTAACCACATTTATTTTTTTCTGCCTGCTGGACACGAATGGGCAGCCCATGTGCCCCCTGGGATACCGATAAGCCTGGATCGGCTTGTCATCAGCCTTCCCAAGGGCCGGCCCACAGAGGGGTCGCACATTGCCCACTCGCCAAGATGAGGCTGAGAATCAGCACTAAGAAAACCGAGGGCATCGCTTTTAAGACGATAAAGTTCATCTCAAACTTTCTCTCGCCCTTAAGGATAATCTCACATTCGAATTCATCCCGTGACGCATGAAACTTGGGGCAGTAATACGAAAGAAGGATTTCGAGAAAAATAATGAATTTTCTAATGCATTGTCCGAAATATATATCCTCCTTACGAGACCCTGACACCACCGAATTAGGCCACGTACCATTCATTCCGTTTAATATATTGGACAACATTTCATGATAATGCCAACCATCTTTTCCCGGACAACTAAATGTTTCAAACGTAAGTTGAAAATGTTCCTCGACAAGTCGGAAGAATTTCGCGAACATTTGGCGGAAGGTTGGCAGCCGTGCTGCCGCTCGCCCAACACTCCTCACTCCAGCCATCCTTCCTCACTCCAACCCCCTTCCCCGCTCTCGATACAACTTCTCCCGCGAAACGTTCCATTCTTTGGAGTGACTCGCCACTCTCCGTAATCCTCTCCCAGACAACGATGACTGAGCTGTCTCCTCCACCCACTCCCCTCTCCAGACCCTGCAACACCCTCTCCCATCACCCATTCCGCCTCCACATATCCCCGATTTGCTTCCATCGTCGCCACCTCTCCAAACCCATCTTCACCCTAATACTAAATTCCTGAATTTAAGCTGAATATTTTTTTCCCTTTCATTCTTCCGATTCTCTCTGCGCATCACACCTCTTCCTTGGAGCAGTTTAGCACCCCTAAATTGAAAATAATCAATATTTGGAATCATCTAAAAATTCGGGCGTTATCTACTGGGGATTCTCACCACTATGTGAATGTGGAGACTACCTACATTTGGCATACGTTCTCACGTGCCATCCGTCACAACTAGAGATCTCAAATGGCAGAAAATCCATAGAATAGTAGAATTGATAACGTTTTGAAATATTATTAATTCATACGACGACTTCACGGCTGATATGGTGCCACTTTCTATAAGAGTTCGTTTGTTCCATGATTTTAATGTAAAATTCACGGAGAATATTGTCATAAAAATTACCTTATGAGTGAAATAAGGGTTTTTACGAAAATAAAACTTCCATGGCTTCAAAGGGCTCTTAGTTTTAGAATGACACATAAACCCAATGACAATCATGTTTTACATTTTACGTAATTTACCGTGATACATGACGTATCACGGTAATAGACGGTTATTATTTTGTCTCATCACGTGAAATATTTACTGTTTATAATGTTTTGGATTTTTTACCAAATTTATTTCACCAAATACCAATATGGGTCTTGGTACCATGTCATAAGATATTTCTTTCGGTTATGAGTAAGGAATCTTTATCCTTTCAAAGTTTCCTGTTCTCTTATATGGTACTTTTTTCTTTCATTTCCTCTGAATAATCACCAAATGTATAGCCATAAAAACATTAAACCATCTTTACTACTGAAACACAGTACCTACCACGGAAATTACGTTCGACTTACACTTAGGCTTACGATCTGAAATATAAATTTAAAATAGAAAATGAGTATCTGCAAATTTCTACTTTAGTCAAAAATGATTTGCATTACAAAATATCATCTCTTTGAGTCTCAAGTACCCCTTAAAAGGGTTACGCATTACGAAATGACTGGTTCCAAAAGTGTGATATCTTTTAACAATAGTTAAGTTTTATTACATCTCCTGTACACATAGTCCTCATGCAGTTCCAAGCATATACGCTCATCATTAGTCCCATCATCGGCAATTATCAATTCAGAAGATTCTGGCGATATTGCATGGAATTTTACCATTAATTAATCTTAATATAACTGAAAATTACCCCTATTTTAAATGTACTAATAACGCAGAAGCAGACACTTTTAACGTTATTTTTTTATTTAAAATATTTACGCTACCAAAAAGATTAATAATGCCTGAGCTAAAGTTAGCATGCGCATTACTGTTTATGACATAATCAAAATTTTGCACATTAATGTTGTTGGAAATGTGGAGTTACAAGGGCATCTAAAGTACACTCACTGAATTTTAGGAAGGTTAAATTTCCATTTAAACCATGACATGTCACTTCAATATCACCATTAAATAAAAGCATTATTTTTACTCTCTACAATGAAACATTAACCTTTTCCGTTTTTATACGTGCGGTTATTTTTTTTTTGGCTTTTGACTGTGATTGAGGTATACGTGGGTCACTACTGTTTCTCAAACACACCCAAGTGACCTAGTGTGCATTTCCTATTTCTCCCCTTACTTGTATATAAATATTAATTTCTTCCCTCTTCTTCTTTTTCCTTTTTTCTTATCACTTAGTGCCAATCAAGTTTACGGCCTCGGAATTTTTTTGTTTACATTGATTCACGACCGTAGCTACGTTCATTGTATATTTAAACGTATGCTCTAAGTTTAAGAGACGGTGATCTCGGGCTTTATTAATAATCGGAAGTACTATATGTCTCTTGGGGATGACTGACGCACGTAAGCGTCACTTAAGATTGATTTCATTGTTTCTTTCTACAGCCCTCTAGTTGAAATAAATATGAATCTTAAAATGGATTCCGTATCCAGTGACCTTGCATCTCCCTAAAGCACGAGGTAAAGCGTAATCTATGTGTCGTATTCCAAGGATGAATCCCTCTTTCAGTAACACTTGGTAAGGAACGCATATCTTATCACACTTTTATTATGAGTTATAAAAACAAATAAAACACTCTCAGTATTTTATTCATAGTTGAGTAAAATCCAATTACTTCATAAAGCGTCATGATGAAGATTAAATGAATTTTAAGGATGCAATACAAGGATTATAGCAAAGTAAAAATACCGATTAACACTAAATTTGGAACCCTATTTAAAAAATGGAAATGGATTATTGTTCCAAGTGAGAAAAAATGTCATTGAAAAAAATAAGAGATATGGCATTAAGGACAAGGTAAAAATGAAGATCAGAGGAGAGAAATGTGCAAGGCAAATAATAAAGAATGAAAGAAGAGTGAATTTCAAGAATATTAACGGAAACGTTAAGTAGTATTTACGGAGAGGATGAAATATGGTTCTCGACTCCCATTTCTTTCGAATGAGAAGATATTTTTCCCCTCCTTTTCAATCTTTCCCCTCCCGTTTCGTGAAAGTAACAGCTATATCCTTCCCATTGTTTCCAGAATTCTAATCTCGCGTGCTGCTCTTAGAGTACACAAGTTCCATCCTTCTATAGTCTTAATTCCTGCAGCCCGTTTCTCTAGGAATAAATTCTTAGCGGGAGAAACTCTCCAACTTACATTGCCTCTCTAATGGTTATTCAACATATCTAGTTGCAATTTTAACCTTATGTACTATCTATTGCACTACTTCAATAACGCACCAAAGATTAAATCTACTTTTTAAAAACGCTCTTTTCCGGAAATATGCTTCCGAAAATAAGAAAATATTTTTTTTTTACTTCTCGCTGGCCACAAAAGCAAAATGTATAAAAATTAATCATACCATGTTATCACTCGCAGTTCATGGTCAAAATTAGTTTGATCATTATTCGCTACATTGTTTTTGTTTTATGCTAAAAAGGTTTACCTCTTATGAACGTTATTTGACCAAATATATTTTTATAACTAATGCTCAACCATTCCATTTAACCCCTTACTCTGAGTTTACACTAAATGGTCGCCGTTAATGTTCCCAATCAATGAACACCCTTTAATTCATCATATATTTTCTTTCGGATACCAAACAGGTATTACCTAAGAATGGGCCTGTTTAATCAAACAAACCGTTTCCACGGCTATGGAGACTTCTTTTCAAATAATTTTCCACGAAAACTCTAGGTGGCTTAAGATATATCTGTTATCAAATTCTTCCCAGAGGACTTGGGAATTTTAAAATAAACATCAAAGTGTGTACTCCTGTCCCCTTGAGTCTCGAAACTCTAAACCGGATTTACAGATAAGAGTAGACGTAGATGAAAATTTAGTCCCCAGATCTCAATTTCGCCCTAATGAACAATGCATGCAGTTGCTCGATTTTTTTCTCTCTCTCCGCCTCGCCGAGATAACAGCAACGGTCGCGCCAGTCTCCAACTCCCCATCCCCCCCGCATGTCTCCGGCACTCACACCCACTTCGTTGCGAACACCCCGTCCCCCTTCCTAGGTCACCCGCCCTCCACACACGAGACCAATTCAGTCGCCTCTTTCTCTCTCCAACCCTTAAGCCCACCCACTCTCTCTGCCTCCGTCCCTCTCAAGACGCAACTCGAGAGATGCTTTCTCTCCTCCCCTCGCCCTCGTCACCCCACCCAACTCACCCCAATAAAGCCATCCAATCCCGGCACTCATCCACTCACTCCATCTCAGCACACATTCTCTCTTTCTCTCTCTTTTTCTCATTCTCAGAATGCTGCCCCCTCCTTCAGATACACTCCCTTTCTTCCTATTCATTCTCGTTTCCACGCTTCCCCACCACACAGTGCCGCCGTAGTCAATCCTCACACCTAATCTCTCCCTCCTCTGCACACAATTGCGCACAGGATCCTCCCCCCTCACTCCGTATACCCTCATCCCTCGGAACGATTCGCACGCTTTTCTCCTCAAGTGAGGAAGAAAAAAAAAGATTCTTCGCCTCTATCGGTGCCCGTTGCCAAAAATTGTTTTTAAAATGTGAACATCGCATGGTAATTCCGGGAGAGATTTTTTCTCACGACTAATCGGAGATCAGCTCTAGCCGGAGCCTATATACGTCGAAGAATGAGGAGCTGCTTGCTGAATAGCCTTTTCATTTAATGTGTTAGCACGATTTTACTTTAGATGAGATTCCATTTTGGTAAGAAAATATTAGGAAGCAGATTAGTGAGAAGTAGATAGAGTGATATTCAAAAATTAGCATACCCAAACCTTCCCTAATTGTCATTAAAAAGAAAGATATGGTCTTAAAGACGGATATAATTAAATTTTCTCTCGACAAAGCATATTAAAATGCAAATACAAATTAGCAGATCATCTTTGAAAATCCAGTGAAATGGGTTATTTTAGACTAGAGCGTGATGCAGATCTTGGAGGATTTATAGTTAATATGGAGATTTATAGACTTATTGACGCTGAGATATCAAAATTCTTCACAGTAAATCATAATAATTATAAGATCTTTAGCTGTATCCAGGAGTGAAGTAACACGACGAGAGAATGATTATCGTGAAAGTTCTTTCGAATAGTCGTCATGGCGGCATAAAATCTTGTCGATAATTTAACTTGGACACTTTCAGGCACAAAAAGATCAATTCAGCTGACACTAACTTGGCACATTCCAGAGGTTTTCTGAGTTTATACGGCTCTTTTCATTGAGCAGTGTCTCCAATGATCCCAGCTCATTATGTTTTCCTTATTCTCATTAAAAACATTTAAATACCTAGTTCCTCATGGTAATATTAACTGGATTGTAAAGAAACACTCGATATATGAGTATTATGGCTCTTTAAATATAATACAATGGAAAATAATCTTGTATTCCCGAGATCTCCATTCTTATGGCGGGATTCAAAGCCGCTACCATCGAATTTGAAGTCGTTGACGGAATAATCACGTTCAGAGTTCCGCTAGACGACTTCCATTTTTTTCGTCCTCCCGACGTATGAAGGCATGAAATAGCCCATTTGTTATCATCATTACTCATGCACATTTCGATTTAGAAGTTCTTTTCGATTTTTGAGACTGCGACTACGAAGCATATTAAGGAATAGGGACATAGTGCCATTGCTAAGGAACATCACGTTATATCTGCAAGTGAGGAAAACAAGAAGTAGAATAGAAATATGGGAGGGTGCAAAACCTTAAATTTTTTCTCGGTTGGAATGAGCACGATAGCGCCGTGCTTCCCTTTCGGATTGGTATTTTATTTTTTGGCCGGAACGTTCCGCCAATAACTTGGGTGCAGGAATTAACGTCGCGCACTCCCAACCATTCTGAGGAAAATTTCCGGGTTGAATTTCCGATAAAATGAGGTCAGATAACCCATCGTATCGACTCGCGTTATGGACGTGCAACAACCTCATAAAACAAGGGATAATATTTGGGAATATTTCTGAAAATACCTCGCGCTGAAATGCGTTAGGTACTTGATAGTGCATCAAATGGCTTTTAGCCAAAAGTTTACACATTTTCCACTTAACTCTCGTCTAAAACAAGCCAAAAACTAATTAATGAGTATATTTTTTAGCCCCCCCCCCCAAATTTCTGGGACGATCAAGGGATTTATCAAGATTTTGTTTGGCTAAATTAAATTACAACATTCCTTAAATTGAATAAAATTACATTATCTAAACAAAAATGACGAATGTAAAGAACGTAACCATTTTCAATGCTGGAGTAAAACAATTATGAGAAATTAAAAATAGATAAAATTTAATATAACATTATTACATTGGCTCAGCGGTATCAGTGTAATTCATGCTGAATGCATGTAAGGTACCATTGCATTTTCTTAAATTTTATATTATTTTTTTAATTACTCTACTTCCGTAATATTACAATGTATAATCTTATTTAATAAATTAATGACCTACATTAAACTGTGAATTATATACCGTCTCAGTTTAGAAAAAAGAAACGTCACGGGTGGTATAGAATAGGTAATATAAAAATCTAAAGCTTTAAATAATAATGTCTCCCAGCTTCTGGGAGTCTCTTTGGTAAGAACTACTTCGGAGAAGAAGTTTCGATCTAGGAGGTTTGTAGGGGTTTGTAGAGAAGGCTTCGAGCTAAGAGTTGACTAACTGGACAAACCTACGTGCATGAGTGTATAAAACTCTCGACCCAGTCATTTTGCAGATACAAACAAAACACTTGATTTTGTCTTTATTTTTAGCATTTAATCTCTCTATAAAACGGATATATACATTTGTAGCTACATTAGGTTATCATTATGAATCAACTATAAATCCTATATTAAGGAAAATTGAGACAACACCAGGAATGCTAATATTTGCTACCATGATCTCGGTTCCAACTTCATCAGCTCGGTTCACTTCAATCACTTCGGTGAGTGCGATAGCTATATTGAACCAATATGATGTTAAGAGTAAAAAATTAAACAAAAAATATTTCAATGGTTTATGTTTGAAGTTGAGTTTGATAGCAGAGCTAATTACGCATCAGGCACTCGAGAGATAAGTCTTCCCATGTTATCATGACTTACACTGAGTTTCCAGTCATGCTGAAACTTTAGCCTCCGCAACAAGAAGACTATATTTAATGCTAGAATTAAATTGAGCACATTGCTAGAGTTAAAGTAAGCATAATAGAAAAACTCGGTTCCCTAAATTTTATTACAATTTTCTAACAATTGGTGGGTTTCAACAGGTAAGAAGCTGTCTGAAGCACGTGTTGTTAAGCAGCAATCTGAAACAGCCAGTCTGCTGTTAAGAAACGGGAGTCTTCTGGAGCTCAATTCTTAAAAATTAAAGTCGATTTTAAAAGACTTATGAAAACATTCTTAAACGTATTATCAAGCTTTTTAAACTGCGTCTTCTTTGATAAGTAGATTTTATAGGTACTATTTATTTATACCAGAAGGTCCTGAGCAAGTAAACTATGAGAACGTGTTAGTAAATTTGATCCGCCGATTTGAGAAAGAGCCACGCTTTGATCGTACCTGGTGTTTGGGACATCACTGTTATAGATATACCACGAAAGGGTACAGAGTTTTGAATCAGTGTTCCATGTTCTCTTTTGTTACTAGATGTGACTAGGGACCCCTTATCCTGAGAGTAGAACGAGCTTAATGCAGATGCATGCGTGTATCAGAAGCATCTCCCCCATCCCTACAAAAATTCCTTTCCCATTCTCTTCTCATTCGGGTCCCACATCATGAACAACCCCAAAACCCATCCCTTTCCTCCTCCAGTCGTTATCCGAGCAGATCCCCACCCGGCCTCTCAGGACCATCCGTCGTGGTTTCCCACCTCGGTCCCACGGCACGAACCCCGCACGCCATTCGAGTATTTCCTTCTGAAACCTCGTCTTCCTCCTCACTCTGTTGCCCCGGACTCCCGCCACCTCCCGCGGTAGTTTTCCAATGAGTAAGTATATCTCGAAGACGACGACAACAAAACGTTCCCTCGTCTCCGCCAGAACATATCTTCATCCCACGCAGAATCTCGTTTTCGACATCAAGCCAGGGAGGGAACGACGCACAACACACAAACGCTGGTGAGTGCCTCCCTCTCACGCACACGAACTGAAACTGATAAGAATCGCGGAGCATACCGGGAAGGGGAGCGGTTTGGTGATAGCTGCGGAGAGATTGGGAGAGGTTGGGTGGGCGGGTGTTGCTGCATGAAACCGTGTCCGGATGGATTTATACGATCGGAGCGATCATCTCCTTAGCCGGTGGTGGGATGGAAGAAATTACGGCCCGGAGGGAGGAGAGGTTTGGGCCATTTTATGGGGCTGCAAGAGTTTTCCACAAGATTTTATGCCGAGGGTAGAACGATTACATAATGGCCAAAACATACTTCCTCGCATGCTACCAGCACATCTTAAATTAATTATTTTGGCATGGTGATAATGAATCGAGTAATATATAGGCCGTGTTTACGGAGTCAACGGAAGATTAACAGCTACTCGCCCAAAGGTTAACGACTCTTTTATGTGGGCTGCAGACAAACATTTCTCTCACACTTTGCCTAAGCAAACTCTGAGAATAGAACCAACGAGCAAAAATGAAATTACGAAAACAAAACAATGTTATATTTAGGAAAGTATACATAAGAATACTCGCGTGCTACTGTTATTCTTTGAATAGTTAGACGAAATTAGCACCACAGGACAAGTAATATATCCGCATATAATGGGAAAATAAAAACTATTTCCAGGAAGTAGTTTTTAAACTGTTAATTACTTCAAAGGCTAATCGTATCAGTGCATTATAGAAGATTTATTTATCCCTTTAAGTGCTCATATCTTCCTTAAACTTTTCCATATTTTATGTTGGGCCATTCCTGGCTATTAACAAAATAGACGTTCCGTTGAACCAACATTACTGCAGATGGCGGAGAAAAAGAAAGTTCCGACGAATTTGCAATAGATTTTTCCACCGCATCTGAGAATTTTGCTATTCATATATTTCCTAGGTATTTTGCTTCGGAATTGTTTTTTTTAGAATTCCAGTGGAAAAATATCATGGCTAATATTTTTTATTCTTTGTTTTCAACTCATTTGTGTATTTGGCAATGAAAATTCTGAATTATCTCAAACTTCAAAATATTCCCTTGAAGAAAAACCATGAACCCCGAACACTCAATTGAAAAGTGAGGGCTTAATCAGTCTAAAAAACTCTTAATCAGAGTCTAAAACGACAATAACGCTCTTTTATTTAGGTGCATGATTTATTTTATAATAATTATTAATGTTGTGAATTTGATCGGAGGAAATGATTTTACACTATCATCACCAAAAACCATGCCAAAAAAATCCTCTAGGTTAGTGAAACATTGCTATGGGAAGAAATTAAGTGTGACTGGTAAGCAGATTAGGACAAATTAGGCTCTTCATGATCGAAGTAGAGATGAGGCATGATTTAGGTTTTCAGAAAGGTACAGGACATCTGAGTTTTATTGCCACACCAAGAGAATGATCATGACGCCCAATTATATACAGGTAATTGCAATTCAACCACCGGGGTAAAAAAGAGAGATGGACACGGTTGCAAACAGATGAGGCAGGCGTATGATGTGCATTCTTAAGAAATTAGAGCTAAAGCACCCGAACATATTATATTGAAAACTTAAATTTAACGAATGACTCAAACACATATCATTGCATGCTATCTACACATATTGTGTGTGTTTGCGGATCAGTATATTTGAAATTTAGCTTATATATAATTATATTCAAATGCATGCATGAATTAATATGTCTGTATGTTTGGTGGATTGGCAAAATAGTCCCCACCACATACCAATTCGGGGTATTATGTAGATGAAATATACAGCCATAGAAAAGCCTCCATTAAAATTATATTCGAATTTTTTTCCTTCAGAAATATAAAGTGCTTATTTTCCAATGAACCGATCCACTTACATACCTAGTGGAATTGATGCAAAAATAAAATTACGAATACAACTCGAATGATACGCTCAAATGGTTATCGCTCAACGATTTTTTATCATTTCTTTGCCATTTGCTCAAATGTCTGACGCGTATCTCAAGGGTAACGCCGAAGGTTTCCGATTCCCATCTTAACGAAATATTTGCATAAATATAACCTGTAGGGTAAGCTCAGGCCTGCACTGTTTGCTCCATCTCCGTCTCAAACTCTTCAACCCGATGGAAACTCTTAGTAGCTCCGGGGCAGTTGAAGAGTTCCTTACATTTACTATCCGAATGGGATACTCAATTGTGCCTCAGGTTTTAAAACATTTGCTCCACTTTACCAACTACGTGCTTTTGCGGTCCAGTTCAAATACCTGAAGTTTGCTTTATCTTGTTCAATCGAGGATATCAGTTGAAACAATGAATGAATGAATGCGCGTATTATTGTTTCATTAACACTGCAATTTCTTCACATGATCTCGCATGCCATATGGGTTTATTTGAAATATCTTCCATTTCTGGTGACGTTTAGAATAGTGCTTAATTTATTTAAAGGACAAGGCCAAGTACTTGTAACAGGGTATTTGGATATTTAATAAATTGCAATTAAGAAACATGGTAATCATATTCTTCTCAAATTCACTCTGAGAAGGAGGGATTCCAAATTATTATTATTAACTATACTATTGGATCTGTCTGAACTCTTTGTCCGTCAGTCCTTCAGGATAACCGAAAATGGTTGAAATTATATGCGCTGGAATCGGAGGTTACATAAGTGTATACAAAGTTATGGAAGATATTTTTATGTTTTTCTAAATAATGTAAAATTTCAGGTATCTTAATTAAATCCTATTATATAATGTATGAACTGTCGTATTTTCTGCAATAAAAAGTCACTGTCAGTTAACACTAAGATTAAGAGCAATAGTTATTAAACAATAGTCCAATAAAAATACCCACATTTTTAGCTTAGACCAAGATTTTTATAGATGATCCCACGCCGGTAGAACTGCTGCATGAAAGTTAACATTTTGTTTCCCAAATTTTTTTGGCTTAAAGTTTATGAATAGCTAATAGTTTTTCATTCTATGGCAACGCAACATAAACCTAGTTGCATAGCGGTGATAGAAAGTACACTTAATATAAATTGCATGAACTATCTACACCAAATGAAGCGCAAAACGGACAAAAAAAGTCAGGAAAGTACAATACTGGATTGTATTGAAAAGTTCGGAAACGTCCGCCTACGGTAAGTGTTGACGCGACGACTGAAAGGGGATGAAAAGAATCTGAAAGGTTATGGAAATCAATTTCTCTTGAACGCAGAAGACGACACTGTCTCAATCATCAAATTTCTCACCCAAGCCCTGGGACCGCCTGCTCAATCAGCTCCATCTTTCAAACTCTGCGTCTCTTTCCCTACCGCCCCTCCTTCCCTGGGTTATTTGTCGTCACATTCGCCGAGGCCGGCAAAGCTGAGATCCGGAAACTACCGCGGGCGGAAAACTCCTCCAACCCGTCGGAAGATTCAACTCCCCCGCCACTCAAACCCTCCCTCCCCCCCGTTTCTTCCATTTTCACATAACTGTGTGGCGCGTGTGCTTATATAAGTATATATATATATATATATATATATATATATATATATATGTATATATATTTATTTATATATATCACTTTCTCTCCGCCCAATAACCCGAGACCAGGCCTTTTGAATGAAGAAAACGCAGCCCGCATGACGCCCGTGGGGCACCAGAGGGTGGGAGAGAGAAGACCGCTTGCCAACTCTTACGGCCGCGTCTGTTCAGTATTGCGGGAAGAATTTCGGCAAGGGCTTATTGCCGCGGGGCGCGGAAAAGGGATATTCGTTTTCACTCTCCTCTCCCTATCCACCCCTTCCCCAAGAATAACCCCCCTCCTTCCCGAAGGAGCCACCTCCCTCGAGCCGCACCCTCCACTCCCTCCTCACGCCCGAATCGAGACTCCCCCTGCTCCGGATAACCGTGAGAAGAAGAGTGCCTGATATTACGCGCCCTGGGCGACCATGGCAGCAACACAACATCGCCATCTCCACAGTTCCGCGAGGAGATAAAAAGTTTTGAGGGACGATGGAGGACCGTTGGGCGGGGGAGCGTGGGGTCGGGGATCGGGAGAGGAGGAGCGAATACACCCCCAAAAAAAGCTATCATTCCTCTCTCCTCCCATACTCCTCTTCCCACCTACCATCTATCTCCTATCCTCGATGAGGGCGCCGAGTGGGTCACGGCAAGAGAAAAGGACAAAGGAAAGTCATACTTAGTGCAAGAATAGAAAGAGAGAGGTATGCCTCACGAACGTGCGGAATATATAAAGAAAGCTGTCAATAATGTGATGGAATAAGTTCGATTACCCAGAACTATCATGCATTTTTCATCCCCAAATCCAAATTATTTCTGGTTGCGGTATATGTATCAAATACCGAGCTTCGTCCGCCGCACGCAACGGTTACGATACATTGGGTTGGGTAAGAACCCTTTGCACCTTCGGCCAACGGGTGTAAAAATGTCTCAAATTCCAAAATGTTCACTCTTTTTCCTTTCCCACATTTGCCCCGAGCATGAATCATGGACCCCTTCTAAAATAGCTTGAATGGTCCTTCCCTCAGAGGGTCCTCTATAAAAAATTTCTCCTATCACGACGTGGAGACGACGGGAACGGGTTGACTGTTCGGGGAAATGGAGTGGGAGATGAAGGAGATAATGTGATCAGGGTGGGCGGGTCTCGGGGATTCAGACATGGAAATGAAGTGGATTTTTGAGAATGGCGGAGCATTTCGGAGGAGTGGGAGAGTGGGAGTAAGGGGGCGAAGGATGCATCGAGGAGCGACGGATAACAAAGGAAACGAGATGATGGGGAGGAGTGAGGGGAGGAGGGATGGAGATACGAAGGCAAGTGTTCCTCCCGCCCCCACTCACCTTCACCCTCTCGACCCTCCATTCCCCCTCCACCCCCCAGCTATCCCCCCCTCACCCATCAGCGACGCACTCTCCGTCTGCCACACCCCCACACACGCACACCCATTCCCTCTTCAATATTTCCTTCCACAACCCCTATATCCTCGTCCCATTCCTCTAAACCCCCTTCCCCTCGCATCCAAGCATAAACATGCACGAGCAAGTGATGTAAATTTCCACGGGATTCGGATATTTCTTCATAAATTTCGAGGGGTGGGGCGGGATAGGGGGGGGGGGAAATAAGAATAAAACGGACGCATCCTTTTTGTGTCTGCACCCGAGAGGGAGAGAGAGAGAGAGAAAAAAAATCTATTGACCCCAGACCAGCTCCCGTGAAATCCTCCTCTCGCTTCCCTACTCCCTAAATTGCGAACCATTTCATTCGCCCAAATCGCTTTATGCACACCCCCATTCCCAACTCACTGCTTTCTCTCCCACCCCCTCCTCCCCTCGACCCCCACTCCGCCCTTCCTGCCTCTCTGGCTCGATGCACGCTGCTCTCCTCTCCCCATCCAATCCAATTCGCCTTCTTGCCGAGGCCGTCCACCCTCCCCTCTTCTCTCCCGCCCCCATCCCTTTATCCCTCCACCAACACCCTTACCCACACAAAACTCCACAATATTAATTTCGGCGTTTTATAGGGCCATTAATGATGTAAATAAATCTTGAACATTGAATTTTCTCATTCCGTCGACACGGATGTAATCTCAATCGTCGCCTGTGCCAGAGGCGAGGGATGCCGGCTCTATAGTCATCGAGGTGATCCGATTTATTAGAAAGTTAATGTCGTAAAGAGAACATTTTCAAGAGCTATTAAACTGAACACTGCGGAATAGATCAATTATTGCGAGACGAGTTCAAAAGTTTCCTCCATTTTGACAAGTCAGAAAGGTTAAAATGTAATTCCCTCTGAAATATAAGAACGTCACAATCATCTCTGAATTGAAAAATGTATATATGTACTAATTCATGCTTGAAACTATGAGGTTATTTATTTTTCCAAACGTTGAAATGATATTAATATGAAGTGTATTCATACAAAGTGTTAATCATTGTACAGAGAAAAGTTGCGTTACAATCCTGCTACAAAATGTGGTTTTAAACTTCAGGGCAGGGTGTTATCGAACGCTTACTTTCTTTGATGAACTTAAAAATACACCGTAAACATTTTTAAAATATCAGAAGCAATAATGTTTTCGGTAAATGTTTCATGGTGTAAAATTATAAGTTAACAACAGGATGAGATGCATAAATTAACCACGCCCAAGGAAACAGCAATTATCAAATGTTACATAAGATGTAATGCAGTTAAGATACACTGATATTTTAATAAGGAAGTACCACTGGTCGCTCTTGCTCCCCTACATAATGATATTGCCTATGAGATATATCAACCTTTGCTTATCTGCAGAAGGCAAAGTGTGGATAGAGATAACCGTAATCAGGAAAATAGGGCACTTACGCAAATGACCTTATAATTCAATCCTAGTTACACTCTTGGAAATCGGCACTACACTTGAAATAAAATGGATAGAAGTAATGAGTTTTAGTGTACGGATGTTTCTTCTCGATTTTCTTCCCACTTATGCTAACTAAGAACCAAAATGTCTATCTAAAACCTATTTAATACTTATGTGTAAACCAGAATATACTCAAACCTTAGAAGTAAAACATACTTACGAGAACAAGCCGTCATGTTAAAAGAAAATTGGGATATATTTGAGCGTAAATGGGCAAATTTAAGCAAAATTAAAAATTAATGTATCGCTCGAGTATTCAGTATCACTTATAATATGCTATTAAAATACGCTAAGCATACCAGATACAATCGATTTAGGAGTTGGACCAAATTCAGCGAAGAAAAGCCAGATTTTTACATAAGATACTCAAATTAACTTTGTAGTTTGACTAGATTCGAGTGGTTTTGAGTAGCACGTAGTTGGTTTGACTATCTATTGTTTCAATCAATCACAGACGCAAAGATAACATCGGCTATCTAAATTATTGCGGTTGCTTCAAGTCAACCTACTTTCAACAAATTTAAAAAATATTACTTAACGAATTACAAAAAGAAAGATGAGATTGATTTAAGGTGAGTACACCTCTTTGTTCGCGAACCTCAACAGACTGGATTTGTTCTAATGATGTTCTAATGATAATTATCGAATGAATTATGATAAGGAGCCTTTTCGTCAGAGAAGTGTATTAGATTCTTGTTGCGTTGTTATCACTACGGTATGAATTTCATGGTGTGAGGTTATATTTTGTGGAAATTCATGACAACTGAATAAATTAACTTGGTATGTTTGCCAATAATCATCGTTTATTTATTCAGTGATCACTATGGTATGTTTACAATATTACATAAAAATCCAATACTGTGACCGATGTGAAGATGTTTGCACCCCATTACTGTCCCATTTGAATGATAACTTAATTGAAAATACCTAACTAGTTTATGATAAATTTGGAGAATGCATGTCTGGCTTTAAGTCATCCCCTGCGACACTGCCGGTGGGCACCTTGCAACGCACAAAGTACAAATGAAGTAATTCTTAATTTCAAAATTAATTTTCAGGGTGAATATCCTTCAAGCAACGACGATAAAATTAAAAAAGGAAACTTGTCAGCTGATTGAGTCTTTTGAGTTCGTAAACATATTTCGCTAGTGTTAGATGGCAAGACTCCTACGCCCAAGTATCAATCACAGGGATGAAATCCGTGAATTTCGTGAAATAGGGAGAATTTCAAGCCTTGGAAATTCACACTATTTCATGGGCATCACAGATTTCATCTCTGTGATAGAGCTAACTTTATCAAATTAGCGTGAGTTTCGAAGGTTTGAAATTAATATTATTAACAGTTTTAAATCATACCTATTAGTAACCCCAAAAAATTCATTTTAATTAATTGAAATTTTAGAAAAATTGCAATTACAATAGAAACAGTTTATCCAATTTTCATTTTCAGGCCACATGGAATAAAATCTTTGTAAATCTTGCTCAACGTATTATGCGATGGCACTGTCGCCTTCATCCGTATTTTGAAAACGTGGAAAACATACTTAAGGTCGCGGTCGCATAAGTTTTGGGGAACCAAGAGACACGAGACCGGGATGATCCAAGAAGGAGTTCTGGAAAAACGTATGACAAATTCTCCAAGATAATCTCCAATAAATAGTGCTTAAAAACGGACATTTTACGACTTCTTACCGCTCAAAGTAGCCCCTTCTCTCGTGAAGCAACGCCGTTTCACCTGTGAGTACTTGCATAGGGGCCGGATTGAGAAGGATATAAATTCGGAGAAATTTCTCCCCAGGAAGTCCGAACGGTCCTCCAACAAAGATGCCACTGACGCCCTCCTTCTTACCAAATCTTCTTCTCCAGCGAGAGAATGTCCAATCTCCCCTTCTTCTTCTCCACTGACACACCTCATTCCTCGGCTCTTTATAAAAAAAATCAACCTCCCCACAGCCCTTGAAAAGCTTCCTCCACCCAGTTCTCCATATGCTGATGTCCAAAATACACAAACTCCACAAACGGGTGGGGTGGAGCGGCTCCGGTCGGTTTGGTTTCGAGAGGGAAGCCGTAACCCACTTATCGCCCATGCAAACGTAAACACTCGCGGACGACCCCCTATAACTCCCGGGATGTGCGGGACATATTCACCGCTCCACGTTGAAAAGGAGAGGCGGCGGGGAACTCGGGGAGGGCAAGCGGGAGGGTGTTGAGAGCTGCGAAGTAATAGGCTGTAATAATATTTTTGGACTCAGTTTAATCCCCGAGCAGAGAAAACACTTAAATGAGAACAGATATGGATCTGTTTCCATTTCACTCAAATAATACTTGAGGCATAAGCATTTAAGTTTTTTTCGAAATGAAGTATCGAGTGCTGTTTTCGTGTTTTAATGTTTTGACAAGATTAATGACCGATTCAAATATAATGATTTTTCCAATGTTCTCTGCAATTTTCTTATCATGATAAAACTATTATTAGCATTCATTATTATTAGCGTTCATTAAGCATTACCGAAGAATTACGGAGACAACAAGTGTAAAGGATCTTTGTGCCTTACCTTTATGTCATTAAATAATGGGTAAAATAACTAGAAACGAGAAATGGATAAAGTAACATTTTAAGAAAGTGCAAATAAGGAGAAAAAATGCAATTAAATCTTGCCCTTTTTAGTTTGAGAATTAGTACGTTTAAAATGACGGTAGAAATTATCAAACGATTCAATTTCTGGGGATGGTATTTTTCATTAATCAACGTAAAGCTGAACATTAGGAAGATTATTTAGTTAACACCAGAGCGTTAAAGAGGAACTAGATATGAGACATGAGGTTTTTGTGCGACCATTTTTTTTAAACTTATCACAATAACGACGACGTTTTCAAGGAACACGATTTGCAGCTCTAGACGGATGCATAAAATTATAAGTGCTATACCGTATCTCCACATTATTCTCGCGCCCAATCTCGGTGTTTTAAAAGCACTTTGAGTTCCAATCGGGGTCATGTCTTCGAGTTGAGAAAAATTTCCTCCATTTCTCATGAGGTTGGACAACGATACTCCATTTACCAAATTACCTTCCATTACTCGACGTACTGCTTAAATTACGAATTCTGTTGGAGCAGAAGATTCTCCGCTACCCTTTTGTTTGGTTTTTGAGAACTTTGCATACTATAAGCCCTTAAATTAATTCGCTCTGATTCTCATGAGTTTTTAGTACTCTATAATACCGTATGAAAACGGATTTATTCATAAATTTCCAGTCAAACGATAGCATTTTTTTCATTATTCAATTCACTCAACTGATAGATTCAGGCGTGAATAAAAGATACCGACTCCACGTATGAAACCTCCCTTTGGAATATATCTTAATATTTCCTCATAGTCTTCCTTTTATTTCAGATGTTTCCTAAATTACCTAAGAAATTTAAATCACAATATTTGAATTTCCTTTTCATGTGTAAAACGTTTTTTGGAAAAATTAATTGAGCAGTATCCACTCTTTCTGCAGTAGATGTTAGAAATTCTCCTTTAGGCTAATTCTGAAGTATGAAGTGATGTTATGTATTTATAAATGGAAAAAATTCCGACGACGTTAAATACACGTTGGAATTTACTTTTATAAGAGTGTTGAATTTTGTAGACAATTGAATGATATTTCAAAGTTGAATTAAGGTGCACAGAGATTTAAAATATGTATACTTGTATTTTTTTAACCATGTTCCGTCAAATATAACTGTATAAAAGCATTCTTATCAAATAGATATGACAACGCCTATCTGTCGAAATAACAAGTTAAACGAGAAATGCGTTATTTCTTTCCACTGCAGTGAGTGAGCAAAAAAATCATTATTTTATCCACAATATTACATATTTGATATATTTTCAGAACCTCATGCAACCAACAGAAAATTTTACTAATGTTCTCTGAGACTACTATATCATTGTATTTAGAGTCTCCATTACAATTGACCATGCCGAGAAACCAAAAGTGCCTCTGATCAATGACCATCGATGAAATTTTGTGATATGCTTGCGTATCAGAAAATGGTCGTTTTTGGAAACTCTTTTAGCCCCAGGATGTGACGCCCTGAGACTCGTCATTTCCTTCGAGGGAACATGATCTCCCACATGGCGCAGTTTATCCAAGCCGTAGGGTTACGAAGGGAGACAAGGAGAGGTGGGAAGGAATGGAACGGGAACGAGGGCGGGGAAAGGGGGAGATTGATGCCATGATCTCAGGCATCACGTCGTTTTTAAAGCCGATGACCCACCGGGCACGTGTATTGACGCCTTATGCTAAACATTTGTCGGGGGCAAATGATAAATTTCAGAGATAGATGAGCCGACATTAAAGCATAAAATTCCCTGTGTCTGGAAGTCGAGTGGAGTCGGTATGACAGTTACACATCTGAAAATGAGAATTGACGACAAGCTGCAATTAGAGAGAAAGTCAAATTTTACGTCAATAATTATTTTTTCTTTCCATTTCATTAACGGAATCCACAAAAGTGAAATATTAGTTCACTGTGAATTCTGAAAATGATCTTCCAGACTGGGAAACAAATTTCTGACAGAGTCAAAATCGGCGATCAGACGCAATAAACAATCAGCAAAGATAAACATCTGGTAATAACAACCATGCCACGGTAAATCTTATCACAAGATAACTAAATTCGCTCTTCAAATAATAGTTAAATTATGTAGTAAGCCCTAAAAGGCATTGGGGCAAATCCCGTAAGTAAGGGGATTTTCACAGTGTTAACAGCGATGGAACGTGTGAGTCCTAAGTGTTTTTATTTTCTCTTAACCCTCTTGAGTTATGTAGAGAGAGAAACGGACGAGCATCGGTGTATTCCACAAATGAATGAGAAGTATTACATTTAAATTTCAAAACAATGAGAAATGCAGCCTACCAAAAATATTAAAAATACTTTCAGAAGTCATCATAATAAGCGTAAAATATTTTCAGCTCATACATCGTGATTATTTTCCATCAATGCATAAAGCTTTGCGATTTAAAAAACACATTACTAAATAGGATAGAAAATGCTACAATAAAGATGCAGTAGATGCATGGAAGTGTCGAATTTCACATTTCGACGTCGTAGGAGGCTATTTATAACTCATTAAGAGTTTTAGAAGGACGATGTCAATCAAATTGTACGAAGTTTAGTCTATCGAAATTAATTAATGTAGTTTTTATCCTTCATACAGATTAACAAAGAAATAGTATGACTCTGAATATAATAAACCGAAACAACCAACATTTTCTAAGAATTTTCTTTCATCTCACTTTACGTCCACCTATTCTACAGTTTCTGAATCACGATTTGGTTGCAGGACAGTAAGAGTAATTCCTTCATTTAATTTCTTGAATTAATTAGAACTTATATATATTTCTTCGAATCCAAGGGAAATTCATATGAATTCAAAAGAAAGGAGTATTTTTGAGTAATACTCATTGCTGTCTTCAATAATTAAAATACCTGTAAGATCCATGTTACCTAAAACGCTATTACATGAATTACAGCTAATTTTATGATTGTTACTAATTTTCAATATTATTTCGCTCGAGTTAAGTTAATAATTACGTATATTTGCCGTGCACATACATTTTACTGGTTAAAAAGTTAGTTATCTGAGCTGCACAATAATCCTTGTAACCCCGAATAAAACGAAATGTATTTCAAATTATTAAAAGGGTCACGCTGATATAAATTAAACTTAAATGTTCAAAAAAGTGAGCATAAAGCTCTTAACTTCTTTACATTTTATGAATTCTTGTAAAAAATTGAAATTTCTTCAAGGGAAGGGTAAAAGAATGTCCATGGTTCATTCCTGTCGATCGCAATTTTCTTCTGGAATTTTCCGCAAGGTAAAAATTTGGTAGAGGGCGAGCACCTATGACCCCGCACCACTGAGCGTCCCTCTCCCCTCTTGTCTCTCGCAGGACGATGACGCGCCTTGCCAATCGCCATCCGATAACTTCCCCCTATCAACGTCGACTCCTCCCCTGGCGTACCATTCATTCCTCACCCGCAACCCACCCCGCAACAAAGATCAATGCGCCCCTCCCCCTAATCCTCCGCACCCGAAACAAAAACCTCACCCCTCCTCCTCCCCCGCTCACCTACAAACCCTTCCCATCCCCCGATTACCGTCTTGACGTAATATACGTTTCCTCCACATCCCTCTGCCCCTTTTTTGAGAGATGAAAGTTTGCGCCTCGTTCCTTAAACCCCACCTTCGTTTTATTCCTCCTCTCTCTCGCACACTCGATTTTTACGTCCCGGCCACACCCCCTCGCACCCCTCCTCTGCCCCAAAACCCACCTCCACGTCCACCCCCACTGCCATTCTTTTAAGAAGGTGCCTTCTTCCTCATTCTCCCCCTTTCTCACTCCCCTTATTCTCTTCCTCCTATTGCTCTTCCTTCGCCGTCTCCGTGAACAAATCCACTCCACCTCCAGGATCTACTTCTTTCTCTCTCCTCTCTAGACATCTTCCTTTTCTATCTCCTCCCGCGACACTAAAATTGGAAACCTCTCTTTTCTTCCCCTATACCGAAACACCACTCCATCCTCTTTCTCTGTCACTCCCTGCAGCCCTCCTCTCTATCCTTTCCCGACGTCCTTCCTCCTCTCTCCTTCATCGGAAGACCCCGTCTCTTCCCTGCTCCCTCCCACAACAACCCCCGCCCTAACTCTTCCCCGGCACCCCCCGGAAGGAGCGCATCCTATTTGCTCCCCTCAATCCCCTCGCCGCCGCGCCACGGTTAACCTCCTCCTCCACCTCGAAAACCGCACCTCCGCCCAATTTTCCGTGGCGACGCGAGATCCCTTGTCACGACTCACCTTGCCAAGACCCCCAGCGGGTGGATGCCGCATGCTATTCGATTACTACTTCCCTCTTCTTGCTCTTTTTACGAGCGATCCTCCGTGCATCGTCTTCACCCTGCCATTTTAATTGTTTCGAGTTAGTCGCTCCATCGGAGGTCGAATATCATCACATTTTATAGACTGATAGAGAATATGTTGACGGTAATAGTTCATTCACCACCCACTGTTTTGAATATATTCCAATGTCCTTCACACAACGGTAAATTTAATTTAAAATACAAACGTAGTTTCGTTTTTCCCTTAAGTTCTCGAATATTTTGTGATACACTCCTTTCGATTACGTACATAAAACTAGGTGAGAACTTGATAGTGAGGACGGTTGGAAAAATACCAAATTTGTTAACTTGTTGAAAATTTAGTAATTCCATAATTATAATAAAAAATAATTCATTATAATTGAATTCAACCAATTCTAGCCATTCCCAACATTAATTTTCCCTATCAAAATCACTAGGTAATTGATTTCAAATGTTCATTTAGAATATTGTTATGAAGTACGTGATCAATGACTGTTAGTAATTGGATTTCCATGTAAATATAATATATTGCGAATGTAGGTGTTGAAAATCTGATATTTATTCATAATAAATTTGCTATATAACCCAATTTACGAAATATTCTGAATATTCTGATGCTGAGGAAAAGTAAATATTTGTCATCACATGTAATTTATGTATGAATGTAATTCAAGAAGAAACGCCAAAGCCATTTTATAGAAGAGACCTTTGTGTAGTCTCTACCGTCAAAAATCAATTCATGGATTGAAAATCTAATTATACAAAAATAGACGTGGTAACAAAGATGGGTAATAATAATTTAATTGGTTCATACAGTATGAAGTAGTTCTATCTGTTTTAGTTTGCTGAAATAAATTACTGCAAACTATGTATACGCCAGTCAACCGACTGTATATTAAGATATCACCAATGCACTTCCATGATTCCTGTTTCAGAAAGATTTTTCAAATTACGGAATTAATCAAATTATGCCCGGAATTTCAAATTAGAAATTAACGATAGAGGTGAACAAAAATATATAGTACTGAGACTAACGCCCAATCTTTTCCCGTAAAATTTTCACTACTACCGCTGCAGTGTTTTCCTTGAATGTTTTCCCAACCTATTATTCCTTCCTCCCTTGAGGCTGTTTGTCCTTTTTCCTGCTATTTTAGAGAGTTCGCATAAACAGTGACGATGTAGCATACCAACTGAAAGGGTCTATTTTATAAAGCTAATGAAATATCTTTTAATGAAATAATTAATTTTAATTTTTGATAAATATTGTTATAAGATAAAATTTCATAAAGTTAACGACCAATAGAAAGCCACGCAAAGAGTCAAGTACTCTCGTATATGTTGATTTCAAATTTAAGAGAATGTGAAAATAGGAGAAAAATCATTTAAATTCTAAATTAGCAAACATATTAATGTAATATAAGAGATTCCGAATTTTTTTGCATCCATGTACAGCGAACATTTTCCAACGGTTGGTTGCAATGAACAGCAGCGTGAAAAAAACTATAAAATTCAATGATTGTTTAATGTCTTGATCCTCGGTCTTGAACGCTTGAGCATCAGTGGCAAAATTAAAATGATCTGGATTCGAGTGCGCGGGAGAGTGCTCTCACATATCTTGAGATCACCCCAAAGATGGACGACTGTTTGGCTGTTACCATCCCTTCATCAATCCCTTCTTCGCAACCCTTGCACATTTCCTCCCCCTTAAAAGGGACGGGAAGGAAAGACCAAAGGGCCTTCCAAAGAAGACCCTTTTTATTCTCGGGCACACTCCTCTACACATCCCCATTCGCCATCCCCCCTCTGGCCAACTCTTACCTGAAAGGATACATACGCGGACGACTCGTAAAAATCGACGGTGCGGAGGAAAATGGAAAGGGTGAGATGAGACTTGGCGGGTAGGAGAAGATGGGAGGGATCACTATTGAGGTGGTGGGGTGGGGTGGAGTAGTGGGAGTGAGGAGGACATATATGTACAGGCGGTAGAGGAGGAGAAGGAAGACCTTAATGTCGTAAGGCCCACTCCTCCTAGGTCCCTTGTTACGGGGAAAGGGGTGGCGTGGGGGCAGGAGCATGCGGGCGGAAAGGGGGGCAAGAGGGATGGGACCTATGGGGGTGGCATTCGGAGAGGGGTGTGCGAGGAGAGGGAAAAATAGGGAGAAGCGACAGAGGGGCGAAATAGGGCGTTTCTTGGGAGTGGGGGCGGGGCGGGAAGGGTAAGGGAGGGGGGGGGAGGAAAGAGTGGTGCAGTGATGTAGGAACGCCCCGGAGGCACAATATCGTCCTCGTCGCCCCCGAGATGGATCCGTGGGTGAGAGAGAGAGAAAGGGAGAGAGAGAGACAGGAGGAGTTGGAGAAGAGGGTGGGACGAGAGGGCGCGAGTGAGCCGAAGGGGTGAGGACGTCCGTGCGGAGTGGGGTGCGGTGGGGGTGGGTTGTGCAGGGGATGGGGTCGCAAGTGAAGGGAAGGGGTCATAAAAATTGGAGAGACGGATAAAACTTGTTTCTGGAGGTGGTGGCGGGGTCGTACCGTGGAAAAAACTTGCTGCAGTGACGACGCTCCCACCTTCCCCGTCGCTCGGGAGACAAAAGGGCGTAGTCCAATTAAACCGATCATTGCGTTGCGCGATTTCATTGAGGGTATCGTCGAGCTCCTCTGAGTAGTAACTGTCGCTGTTACATGAGCTAAATTTAAGATCAGTTACGTTTTTTTAATGCTACTCCGATTGACTCCAAGATTCATTCATGCCAAGGATTGAGAACCTAAGTAATATTAACTTTTATTTTAATCATAATTTGACGATTAAACCCGTCATCTGCGACGAAAAATAAACACTATTTTCAATACCCTCATAAATAATATTAATTTGATGAATGTCACCCACGTACGTAACACACCTCTCCGGATAGCTGGATCATTACAGGTTCTAATCGCTGCATCTTCAAACACGTTAGCCCATATGACTGCCATTCATTGCAAATTACAATTAATTTTTTTCAAAATGTGCCCTATGCATGCAAAAACTGATATTCAAAATTGAGTTTTGATTTTTTTTATCTAGATATTTTTTCAATAAATTCTATGGGGTAAGAATTATCAAGAGCTCTACGGCCTCTAGGTTAAATTATAAGGGGGGAAAAACTCCACTGGCCGTAAAAAACAATGTTTTCTACGGCCATTGGAGTTTTTCCCCCCTTATAATTTAAATTCTATGGGTGTAAAAAGACTATTTTAATAAGAGAGCTAAAGATAATAAGAAGTGGTTCTTTTAAATTTGGGATTAGCTGGAAAAATTTTCTAAAAATAACTTACTCATTATTAACAATAAATTTGTTACAATTTTAATAAGCCACTCAGGACTAAAAATGTACACAACAGCTAAAAGTAAATACTTAAATTTGGAATGAACAGATATTAAATCATAAACAGCTAAACATGAAAATTGAGTATTAATCATACATTCAATGAAAGGTCTTGCATTAAATGAAATAAATACATTGTTTTGTTATTAGTTCAATGCTTTTTAGTGGAAAGATAAAAAAACATTTATTTTTTTAATCAGAAAAAGCATGTCCCTCAGTTACTTATTCGACAAATTGAAAACATCATTTAGTTCAGAAATGCAGGGTAAAAAATTATTAATTGTGGTCTTACTTGACCTTTTAGTTATCTATGTTAGAAAATTGGGTTTAGCCTTAATGTTATTGATTTAATTATTTTTGGATTCCAGAACTAAACAATCACATGGCGTTCTTACTTATCCTCAAAATAATCTCCTTTTACCCAAAATAACTATGGAGACATATGTAGTGTGAGGACATCGACAGCATGGAACATCGCATCCTTGGGACCTTTTTTCACATAAATTTTTTGAGGATTATATAAATTTTCGGTGACCTATAAAAATTGCACTAGAAGTTGGCCTTGAAATTTCATGAGAAAACATCTAAGCTAAACTTTTTGAAGATTCTTCTCCCAAATGTTTAGCATAAATAAACGAAGGAAGCAAAACATTTACGACGAAATTTATCCGACCATCCACAGGTGTACCCTCGCACTTCGGATGCTCTGAATCCGCCGAAAATACCCAGAAAATCCGGTACATTCGATTTAGTTGTCAATTTCACACACACGGCTCTGCGAGAGAAGAGAAACAAAAAGTTTCCGTGAGAGTCACCTCTTACTTTATTGGTACCGGCCTCCGATCGACACTGGGGATCAAAAACTTTGACGAGGAGATAGGAGGAGAAGAAATACAGCGAGGAAGCATGGGAAGGGCAGAGAAAGAGAGAGAGATGAGATTCTATGGTTTTCTTTATCCTTCTCTCCCATTGCGTGGAGCACAAAAGAAAGAAGTAGCTACGGAAAATAAAAGGGAATGGGGTGGCGTCGTAGGAAGGTTTTTTTTTCTGAGAGGTGAATACGTGTGCGGAGGAAGGAGGATATAGAGGAGAGGGGTCGAGATGGTGGAAGAAAAAGGCGCGGGAATTAGGGAGTTTGACGGAAGCAACGTAATGGTGAGATGATGGGTGGAGGGAGTGTGAGGGAAAGAGTCGCAGGGATAGAATGGGGGGGGGGCACGTGAAGAAATGAGGTGGAAGTTTTATGAGCTGAGTCGGGAGATGGAAAAGGAATGGACAGGCGGTCAGAGGCCTGCAATGGCCATACCATGCTAATGGAGGCGATTACTTGAGTGCGACCGGGTTTGGCGGACTTACTCATGGGCAAGAGAGCGGGGATGACATCATAAATTGTGGGCAGAATGCCCTATTCATAGGTCTCTTATACGACTCACTCTGGGAATATTACTCTAAAGGAGGAAAGGATGCGCCCACCCGCGTCCAAGCGTGATTAAAACAAGCAGGAATAGAGTCTAAAATAATATAATGCCAAAGTCCTTTCATGCAAAAATGGGAGACTCGACAAACGAATGAAAGCGCTCTTCTAAGGTGATTATTTCTTATAACATCACCTTGCAGCAATACCTCTTAATAACCAAACATTAAAGTGACATAATTGACTATCATTTTTGGGAAAACCTGTGAGAGCGGATATTGAGGCAGTTTTCAAATTAATGTATACCCGTTTATATACCTCGTTGCATGTCAACAAACAGTCGGTTTGAGTACTACTGTAATGCGCTGTTTCATTTAGGCTTTACACTGCATTTTGTGTCTAGGCATTGCAGACGGCAGTCAATTTTATGGTGGCAATTCTCGACTACAATTACACCTAGACCGAATGAAACTAATTTTGTTTTTTATTAACTTTCTTCAAATTGTAGGAATCTTCAACCTGCTTACGACTGTACGCATGAATAGCTTAAATAATGCTCTAAGATAACCTACTAAAGCAAAGAGTAAACATAATAATATATTCTGCTCAGAAAATTTGGTAAATGAACGTAGAGAAGGAATTAATGAAAAAATTGGATGACAGAAAATTAAGTAAATAAATCTTATTAAAAATTGAAAAAAATGAAATAAGTAACGATGGATGAAGGATGATATCAGTCGGAAACACATTAATAGCATATAATATTATACTAATGCAATGCTTTCAAATTAATTAAGTAAATACATATATATATATATATATATATATATTAGTCGATTTTCATTATGAATAAATGACTTAGATTTCTGCGTTCCACCAAACTTATTAAATGCACTTCGCAATTGATGAAATTTGTTGTCTCACTCATAAATTTAAGGAATTTACAAAACATATTTATAGTGAGTGGGTCGCGGTGATCCAGTGGGTAGAGCGTTGGACTACTGACCGGAGGGTCCCGGGTTCGATTCCCGGGCAAGGCACTCTGGGCATCTACAGCTCCACCCAAGTTGCTAGTTGATTATTCGGGTACCAGATCTTCCTGGGAAACTTTAACCGGCACAGGGAAAGGAACTGGCCCCCCTACCCTGATGAGTGAATATTCACACGCCGTTGGACTTGGTACATGGGTGAGCTCTACCATCACCGACACCTTCGGGTCGGTTTAGCAGGAAGGATAAACCTTACTGTGTTTATGGCTTTTTTTATTTAATAGTGAAAGAAGAAACTTTGGTATTACACACGACCTATACATATACATACATATATATATATATATATATATATATATATATATATATATATATATATATATATATATATATATATATATATATATATATATACAGATATCGTCGATATATATATATATATATATATATATATCGACGATATATGTATATATCCTATACGACCTAGTTTTTGACGTTGGCGTGACGACGATGTCGACGTTCAACGTTGGTTATTTATGGTTGGTTGATTGGTTGGTTGGATGTCATCATCACCTGATGATGGCGTCCAACGTCGAAGTCTAGGTCGTAATTCGATAAAGTTTATATGGAATTACCAAGTTACTTCTTTCTTTTAAATTCACTACGCGATTAAAAATTGCTATACCATCTTCAAGTATCATCATTTTAATGAAATATTTTCAAGCATGAGTATAATTTACCTTTTGATGAATGGGAAGACGATTAAGATTGAGCATGGGAGAATATGACGTAACAATTCCACAAATTTGTAATAATTAAAGATTTAAAATAAATAATGGCATGATCTTTAACTGGATATAAACCTAAGATCATACCAGTTGTCATCTTTAAAACGCCTCCTAAATGAAATTCCTGTTCTTTAAAATGCATGATAAATGTATCAAATTCGTATGAAGAATTCCCGTAGCATGAAATGTAGAAGGGAAAAGAACCTATGAAAAATTTTCTTCAGTCATCAATTGTTAATTTAGGTCACCTAAGTACTGTATAACAATAACAATATTATATATAACTGGTAACAATATTCGTAGCAATTGAGGAGAAAATTAACTAAGAAAAACAGAGGGAAAAGGGTAATCCAGACCCGTTGTGACACTTGTGGTCAATAAGTATTATAGAGGTCAGGCATGTTTATTTTCCTACCAAGTGCTTGCTTTCCTAACTAGGTACATCAGGGAGTCAACAAATTCACCTCTACTACAGGGGACGCCACGAAGTCAACTGCTTTACATAAACACTCTTGCTTTGACCTGCTGAACTGGGTTTGGAGGTGTATAATACGATCTGAGAGTAAAATAAATTTTACATGCTAGTTACCGAAGAGTTGCATGAGACTAGTAACACAATTCACAATGTCTTTAGTCTCCACGTTTACTGTCATAAACATCAAGTAGAAATCTTTTTCACATTGGAATACTCTTTTTAAAGTTAATGTACCCAGATTAGCAGCTCATTTTCCACAAAAAAGTTGAAGTTGCCTTCAGAAGTAAAATAATTACAAAGTGTCTTATTCATGCCCGAGCATATAAGAGTTGTGTCGTTGCAAGTGGTCCGCGATTAGGACATGTAGGAACTATTCAGGGGTATCCTATATTATTAAAGATCTTCAAGGCTTAAAAATCCACGCCAGGTATGCGTCTTGAGGCGTGCGGAAAAATACACAGTCAAGGATTAAGAGAGAGCAGCAGGATCACAGGAGAGATAACCATTTTCCTCGAGAACAAGACGAAGACGTTGAGTCGAGAACAAAAAGGAGTGCATGCACACTAAAAAACAATACAGACGTCATTAATGTCTTCATATAATAATCCAGAATATTTTATAAATTTCTATAAATTCGGCAACATATTTTCAGCATTATTTTTTATTCTGTAGGTAGCAGCACCCAGTATCTGGTGCCCAGGGTGGCTTGCCCGGGAATCGAACCCGGGCCCTCCGGTCAGCAGTCCAGCGTTCGACCTTCTGGGCTACCGCGACCCACAAATATGAAATATTAACGGAAATTATTTTAATGCAAAAAATATAATGATGGAACTATTTCGACCAAAATATCCTAATCAATTGCATATCAACTAAAATCCTCGAATAGATAAACTTTTCTGTATGGAATAATCAATATATAGATACAAAGACGGGAAACTTCCTGAAGACTTTCAAAGGAGTGTGATAATCGCGTTACCAAAGAAGGCGAGGACAGAGAAATGTGAGGAACATGAAACCTTGGATCGAGAGTCACATACATCAAAAATACTTACACGAATAATAAGTCGAAGGATGGAAAGGAAAATTGAAGATAACCAATCGGAATACCAATTTTGCTCTCAGAAGAACAGAGGAACCAGGGAAGCCATACTCTGTCTGAGAACTATGATAGAGAAAACAATACATATGAAAAAGCAACTTTATGTAGCATTCGTGGACTTGGAGAAAGCCTTCGACAATGTGGAATGGAACAAGATGCTTGAAATGCTGGAAAAATTTGGAATAGATTACAACGACAGAAGAATAATCTATCAGCTATAAAAGAAGCAAGTAGCCACAATGAGAATGAGAGATGAAAGTAATATAGAGGCTAAAATGAACAAAGAAGTTAGACAAGGATACAGCCTTTCACCTGCATTTTTCAACATGTACCTGGAGAAGGCAATAAGAGAACCACAAGGCATCGTATTTAACGGAATTAGGATCAACGGATAAGAGATTAACATGCTACCCTCGCTTCGCCGACGACATTGCAACGATAGCAGAAAACCAGGAGGATGTTCAAAGGTCACTAAACGTATTGGATCAAGTTCTGCAGGGATACAACATGAACATTAACAAGACAAAGACTAAAATCCTGGTATGCGGAAGAGAGAAGCGGAATACAGTACTCTCACTGAAAGGACAAAGGAAGAGTAAGCGGATTCCTTCACCTATCTCGGAAGTACCATCACATGGAACGGGGAAAGTACTACAGACATCAAGCGAAGAATAACTCAAGCTAAGAGAGCATTCATAATGAAACTATAACTGATGTGTTCAAAGAATATAGAGCCACAGACCAGGAAAAAATATGTGAAAACATTCGTGTGGAGCGTGGTACTCTATGGATCTGAAGCATGGACCGTCGGAAAAGTAGATTAGAAAAGACTAGAAGCCTTTGAAACCCGATGCCTATGATCGAATAGACGGATAAAATAAGAAATGAAGAAGTATCCAGAAGAATAGACCTAGAACGAACCTATGGAAAACCATAGAGAAAAGAAGAACCAGATTGATTGGCCACACCCTGAGCCACAATGGATTCGTGAAGAATATAATGAAAGGGAAAATAGAGGGAAAAGGCACAAGAGGAAGGCCAAGGGATAAATAGGTGTAGACAAATGGGACAAATAAAGAAGAAAGTACATTGCAAAAAATACTAGCAAGTAAGCCAATTAGCAACAGATAGGGTAGGATGGAGGGCTGCAGTCAACCAATATTAGTATTGAACGAACAATGATGATAATGAGGTGACTTCTAACGTATCCATGATTACCTTAAAATATCTGAGGCAACGTATAATATACCTGAAAAATTTACCTTAATTCTTATTCAATGTTATTTTAAGATCCAATTATTTGGCAGATTCCTCGTGCTATTCCAGTACATCGTAATGCCAAAGACTATTATTATAGAAAAGCCCATACACTGGTTGCATATTTTTCATGTTGGCTCATTAATTATCCTTAGAAACATCTCCAGTGTACTTCTTGTTTAAGGACAAAAATATTAATAATGTATTTCTTCATGTTCACAGTAATGTTAACCACAGGACTCTTTGGTTATTTTATAAATTTTTGGAGAACGAAAAATATTTGGCTTGCATAAGATAATTTAGATGGACAAAATATTACCCATAAGCAACTCAGGAGGGCAAAAAAAGAATCCTTAAAACGCGTAGCGTATAGGAAATAAAATACGAACGTAAGAGCCAAGGCGTATTACAGATTGCAGGGAGAGAAGAGGGACGAAAGAATAAGGGAAAAAGAAGAGAATAGGGAGAATGAGGGAAAAAGCGTAAAAAGAAGACCTCAATGATCTAATAAAAGGAAAGAAAACAAATGAAGTTTAGAAAACAAAGAGTGGAGAAAGACAGATCTTCAGGAAAAAAAGTGAAGGTGTTAAGGGCCCAAGGAAGGTGTTTTAAGGGCAATAGTGGACAGCTGTAAAAAAATCTCCGAGGACAATTGAAGAACTCTCAAACAATTACGACAAGATTGAGGTGGAATCTATATTGTCTTTAAGTGGGAAATAATACCTGTCACGATATGCAATTACTTTATCTAAGAGAAATTTCCTACAAAATAAATTACGTCAGAGATAACCTTTGTGATACACAGAAAAATAGGTGAAGCGAGAGGTTTTGCAATTTGTAAATTTTGATAAATCTTCTCAACTTTATTTTCCTTTAGTCTTTCACTTGATTAAGTTATCCTCAAGAATCAGTTCTGACATCAGACAAAAACCTTGCATAAAGAACTTTTATCGTAAAAAAATACTTTCTATAGATGATGGATAGTGACAAACACAGTCTGCAACAAGACCTCGTAGCGATTTAAGGCTCGTTTTGCAGACCTGAATGGAAAAGGAATAAAATCATTGGAAGGATGAGAAGCGAATGAGAAAGAGAGAAGATAGATATGGAGGAGGGAGAGAGGACGCCCTGCCTGCAAGACATGGGGAGAGCGGCGGGAGGTTGCTCCTGCCCGAAGGGGAAAGGGTGTCGGGAGAGAGCAAGGTGGGGGAGAGGAGGGGAAGGGAGGGGAGAGAAGGCCAGGGGTCGATCGTAGCGGGACCAGACGAGATATGCGGCGGTTTTAAGAGATTTATTAGATGGCAAAACGACGGCTAAGCGTGATACTGAGATTTTGGGTTCGTGTGAGGGCTCCTTTGGCACAGAGCTGCGGCTCGGAGAAACCTTCAAGAATGTGGCACCCATCTCCTCCCCCCACCGCCGAAACTACTCCCCCCTTCATTCTCCCACCCATATTGAGGCAGTGCTGAGGACGAATTCAATTTCGCGCAATTTAAACCCACATGGCTCCAGGTCCTGGATCGCCGGAAAGGTTGTTGTTGCTCGCGCGGGCCCTGTATCGCGCCCCACCCTCCTATATCCCTCACATCCCTCCCGTGCACCTCTTTTTTTCACTCACTCTACCCTCCCCTCCTCCGATTCACCGTCGCTTGTAATATCGCATGAGAGAGAGGGACGCGTTGCTATGGTGCATCCGACCGGCGCATGAAAGGTGGAGGTGGCGGATTCGGTGTCGCGCGCGAATGAATGCATTCCATGCGGGAGGGCAGCCCAATGCGCCCAGCTGTATGAGCTCTCTCCCTCCCCTTCCTCTAATCCTATCTCTCTCCCTACCTCTCTTCCTATCGTCTCTTCCTATCCTCTCTCTATCTCTCCCTTTCTCTCTCTCTCCTACGCTCTTCGCAGCAATTGGAAACGAGGCGAGTGGGGTGTTTATCTTTTTCTTTTTGGACTGAAACTGGTATTTCAGAACAAGTAAAAATGAGACCGTTTAAAACGAACTTTTCAATTGACCTGCTTTTATTATTACTCGTGGAATCTGCCATTGAAAATGAACGGGAGAAAAGGCTATCAAAGACCTATTATTCGGGAAAATTTGCAATTTTTTCATCTCGTTCAAAAAGGAAAGCAAGGGAGGAGAAATATGATACCGTGTAAATAGAAGCGCGAGGTCCGTCTTTTAGTCCCTTAAACCGTTTTTTGGCTGAAATTCTGATATTTAATCACTTGAAGAGTATTTTTTTGATGTAATGACACTTGGTATAAATTGAAATAGTACAAATAATCGTTTATCATTGCGTAATATTTTTCATTCATCTTAAAAGCTCACTTCATACACAAGATAATCGACTTTTCAGGTGTTATTTGAAGTGTGCACTTCTACCTAAGAATTATTACTGAGAAATATTTCAGATCTACTTTTATCTGGGAATTCATTGAATAATCCTGGCCCACTGCCTACTTGCAGTGTCTAGCCCTATAAAATACTAGAAAGTTTAGGCTTAGATTGAGGTCTCAATATCCTTGCTAAGTGTAACTCCTTTTCACACACAGGAGCTATATACTTTGTCTGTAACTCACATTTATGTGTGCCATGTACGTCACGTACTTAATATTCTAATAGAAGGTGTGAGTAGGGATAGAAACACTCGATCCAATTACAACATAAAAATACATTTATATCTGCTTCCAGAAACTCTTCAAATATTTTGATCCTATGCTAAGGCATCAGTCAATAGCATCATGTTCTCCATAAGGGCAGATATATCGTATGAATGAAGTGACCAAAAAAGTAATAAAACTTTTATCGGAATTTTGCTACCACCTATCATACTTTCATATTTCATACATATTCCTAAACGGTATTAATTATTCATGAGTTCAAATTTAGAATTATGACACAGAAAGAAAAATTTAACCGACCAGGGGAATTTTCATTTCTCACCATTATATTTATCTTTGATCTTTCTATCTTGATCCACAGCATTCTTTAATATATAACATGGTGGAAACTGCCATAAGGGATGTAGAAGAAGAAGAAGATAGGTTAAAAAAAAACAATAGATAAAGAGTAAAGAGTGCGGTCGATAACGGAAAAAGCAGAATAATATAAATTAAATGGAGATACAATATGGCATTCAAATTCCAGGGGAAATGATCACAAAGAAACAAATATATTCCATCATGAAAGAGAAGTGTGGGTAGGCCGAGAATGAAATGGTGTGGCTGAAACGGATAAAGGACTAATCCTGGAATGGCAGAAGAAAAACGAAATCCTGGAGGATATATTATTGTAGAAGGTGAATATACACGCATAGTCAATTAGAATACTCCAATGTACCTACCACATTGCAGATCTCTAGACTGGGTGTTGAGAAAATACTATATGGCTCACCAAGAAAGAAGCTTAATGTTCTTACCGTATTTATTATTCGAGTTTTTCACACATATTCATCTATTATTTGTTCATTCCTACACTAAATTATATTGGTGAGCATTGCAAGATGTTTAAAAGTTCTCACATCAGTTTACCTACCTTTCCATTATATAACGACTATAGTTGCCGTTTGAATTGTTTTTGCGTGTCATTGTTAATTGAATAAACCTTGCTGTATTAAATTCCACATAATTCTATGAAATTAAACAAAAACTAGATGTCTTATTTTGGCCTAATTATTTATCTTTTCATTTATTAAAAACTGCTGAGGACATAGTCGTACTTTTTAATTACCTTTAATGAGCAGTTTGGGCAACATAAACTTGGAATAGTGTTCGACAGTATAACATTTAAAAAGCGTTGGATAAAATCCGTAATAATGTCAACTATATCATTCCAATAAAATCAGTAGAGGAGAGATAAAAGTTCGTAGTCATTAGGGGAGGTGATCGACAGCTGAAGTCATTTGCGTCGCTAGAAATAGGTAAGTAGGAATTTCAAGAAATGGGGAGGGGTGGAATGAAACCTGTCCTCGGTATCAGCCTAATACTCGCTTTAACGAAAAACTACAAAGGGCTCACAACCCATCCGACAGATGGCGTACTCCACATGAAGTGAAGACCGCAAAAAATCCTGCTACTTCTGAGATTCGAACCCGGGTCTCAGGATGGGAAGTCATTACGTAAATCACCGCACCAGGTCGATTTTGAAAAAACCGTCATTTATGTATTCAAACTTGATGGTAAATACTGACATAAAGAGTCTGATTACCTAAAAAGGAATTAAAATACAAGTATAATACAACTGACCTGGGTCATACACAGAAATATGAACGCCTTTTTGGTCATTTATCAAAAAATATTTCAGGGTAACCGATGGAAACTACGGCTATAGATATTTGAGGCAGGAAAAACTCTCAGAATGAACTACGAGAACGGTCAAAACGATTTATAAAACTATTAATAATTATTCCAACACCTCAACCATAAAAATAAAAAAATACCAAATGTGCACATACGGTATTAAAAATATTTTTAGATATAGACAATTACATAATTTCAATTATTATTTACTATGAAAGACCTCATACACTAACTTTCAGATCTGTGATAAAATTTTCATTTATTGTTGAGCATTATCCATGATTTATTCCACGCAATATATATATATATATATATATATATATATATATATATATATATATATATATATATATATATATATATATATAACTTTTGGACGGCACAATATAACACAGAATAAAACAGATAACACGTAAAAGGACACTCACACTGTAGATGATTTGAAACTTTCGGCCTACTCCGAGCCCTTCTTCAGGTCAGACCTCTCCAGAAGGCCTCGGAGTAGGCCGAAAGCTCAAATCATCTACAGTGTGAGTGTCCTTTTACGTGTTATCTGTTTTATTTTGTGTTATATTGTGCCGTCCAAAAGTTATATTGCTCTCGTGAGTACTTCTGCATCATCGATATACATGTATATATATATATATATATATATATATATATAAACGAGCGAAAACCATCGATCTAGTCAGAAAAAAGTGAAGGAACATTTGTGCCTCAATCTGATCATAATGTACCCTGTATTTTATTCTACGATTGCTCCCACTCGGAATGAAAGGGCAAATATTATGATAGTTATGCATCAAAACACAATATAAATCCCCAAAGACGGAATTCGAAGAAATTCGGAGAATGGTCGCAGGATATTCCCACCTTATTCAATCGATGTGAAAGCTTTGTTTGGATGAATAATTTTTTTGACCATCCCTCACAAACAAAATCCACTGACAAGGAATAGAAGCACCGAAGGGGAAATTGAGCGGACAAAAACACACCCTAAGAAGAGGATGAGGAGGAATGGGTTGGCCAATAGCGGTGTCAGCGGGGAGGGGCGTTGTTGGGAGAAGAGTAAATGGGAGCAGAGGGAAAGGGAGGCAGAGAGCGTGAGGAGGGAAGAAAGCAGGGGGATCGTCATGCTCCCCGGTGGAGAGGAAGAGGGCGGCGATTCCGGCCGCTTCGCCGAGTCACAACGGCCGATTCTTCCGGTGAGCATTTTTAGTGGAATCAAGTAGAGTTGGATGGAATAGGGGGTAGGTTGGGAGAATGGGAGTTTGGGAGGGGAGAAAGAGGTTTAGTTCGGAGTTAGCGAGTGGTGGTGGGGGGAGTGTTAGGGGGAAGCGTCGGAAAGACGTTACAGACGGGGGTGGGATCGGAAGGGGGGAGTGTTTGAATCGGGGGAATATGAAAGAGAGTGGGAAAGAAGAAAGAAATGGCGGCATGGACCATAAGATCGCGTCGCATTGCGACAGTGACCTCCCGGCGGGCCGCTGCCATTCCCTTGTCGGAGATGAGTGCATCTCTCTTGATGACCCCTGCAAATTTTGTCTCTCGTCTCGTCAAAGATCTTTCAAAACACATTCTACGCCAAAATTATCACAAAATTTCCAACATTTGGGCATCTTTTAGGCCACAAATTTTCATACATCATTTCGTAGATATTTTACATGACGCCTCCAGGTAATTTTCAGATTTTTTTCGAATCAGAAATTATTTCGCATATCCTTAGGTTTGCAATAGCTAAAAATATATCATAACGGTTAGAATTGTCAAAAATATCATCACTGCGTTGCCAATAAAAGTGATAATTTCTCTACCTACTATATTTAGGAATCTCTAACATAAATGGCAAATATAAACAAAAATTAACATCTCATTAAACCATGAGTAGCGTGCAAAATTCCATAAGGTGTTACAGAGAAATACAGCGTGAATTAGGAGCATTTAACTCTATACTGGTAATTCATCAAAGTCCTCCTTAAAAAATTATTAATATTCCCTGAAAATTTTAAAATCAAAATCACCCCCATTTAATGGATTAAATAAAATGTAACAATTTCGAGTGTAAAAAACATTCGCCTTAACATTGTCAAAATGATTTTTACACTTTTAAATAGTTGTACCTCATGCATATTAGCGGATGACTCTGCTCAAGTTCCTGTCGCGGCATCTCCAGCAGTTATTTAAACTAAATAATAGTTAATCACGTAGCATGCACCGTCTCAGCGCTATAATTGTCAATAAAGCAGGAGAACGTTATGTTTAAAATTAAATATTGAGAAATCTACACTTTCGCTCAGAAATCAAAAGTCAGGAAAGGAACCAATGTCTTTTGTTCCTGTTAAAGAGAGGGTAGGCACTTGGGGAGATCTAATATTCTTGAAGACTGAAGAATTCAAATCTTTCCCGTGCAATCCTTTTCATCGTTTGCATAGCTTATACGAATACTTTCTGAATGGGAGTCTCGGATTACTAAAACGGTTAGTATACTGGGTTCCGAACGGGAAAGATTGTTACCGATTCAAGGACTTTGTGGACGATTCACGAGAGTTCTTATCCCCAATCGGAAGTCTTGCGGGGTAGACGTCAGGTACAATCAGCCAACTGTAACGTTCTGTACTGTTTACCACAGTAATAATAGATTTGGTTTATTAGGTACCTACCCTGACGGGTATGGTTAATTCCCTCCGTCAGCACTATTACAGACAATTCAGTGCATCAATGATCAAAGTGGTAATCGTGACCTCGATCAGGGATGTAATTATGCGCCAACCACATGGATCGACAATTGCCAGTAAGTTTCCCTTAATGTTAGCGGAATTACGAGGAAATCGATCAGTCAGCCTTATGAGTTTCCCAAACTTGTAATTTTGTATTATAATGTCATTTTTTTCAAGGCTAAGGGTTACCAACTTTAACTTTCAGGTTGGTTCGTCTTAAGTAGTTCTTAATGTCTGGGCCTTTTTGAAAACCCATAGACATCACCTATCATTAACGTCCTAAATAAATTGATCAGTCATAGATTTTCTATTTAACTTAAATATAACTTAGGGAATGCTTAATTAATTACAATAACATCTTCTACTGACGTTATTAATCACCTTAAATCCATTGACGTAACATTCATTGAGTGCAGGTGGACAGAAAGACCCTTAAAGACTATTTTGTTGCTGCAGTTAGAATAATTGTCAGATATACGAGAAGTAAAATAAAAAAGGGAACAGACACTTTGGCATTGGAACGTAGTTACTGCAAAATTATAGCAGAAGAGCATGGCTATAAAAATAACATTCAGACCGTGAAGAGACTTGGCAAACGTATTACTACATCGGTAATTTGCGACGCAAGCAATTCCTTAGAAGCAAAGGCTAACTAAAAATTATGCTTTATTTGGTAATGGCTTTTAGGTGGACAGACCTATTCATGTCAACATAAATTTTCATCCCCTGAAATAAATCTATAAAAAATAAAATTCAATGGCTGTACATTTATGGAAAAACATTCAAGATGATTGAATGAGCACAGCTTGGATTTTTGCGGGACTTTGTAGGTTGGGCAATCGTTAGAATGCTAGGAGAAGCGGTCAACTGATACTAATATCACTTCTTCAATGAGCTAAATTTGAAAATTTGTGTACTTTCTGCGACTCGTCATACGTGTTGTGCATTGCTGTGTTAGTACTAGGCTTCATATTCAACAAAATTTGCATATGCTTGCAAATCAGTGAACATATGCCTAAACTGTTGAATAAAAAAGACGTGAAAATAGATAATATTTAAAAATAAAAGTTAGTAAAATAATATATTTACCACATTATTCAAAATGATCAGGTGGAAATCTCAATGCTTTAAACTAATTTATCAAAGGCCAAACAGTAGATAGATAGACGATCTATTATACCGGAATGCTGTAATAATGACGCAGTCAATGGCGAAAAATCAGTAATTTTTACCGTAACATGTACATATATAAACATCTGGTCGGTGCGAGTATTGATACGAAAATTGAAGTGATAAAATTAAAGAGCTTTAAAACAGCCTTTATAAAATAAACTGAAGTAATGCTATTATCTAGTCACCTATAGGAATCCAGTTGAATAATATATTCCATTTAAGTGTCGAGGAAAAGTATGCTTAGAAAGTTGTTTCTTTGGAAAGTAGAACTGTCTACCGCATCATCCTCAACACGTATTTCAATCGAAAAGCTGGTGGACCTCCTCTCGATTTCGACATTATTACCTCACGACCCACCAAAAAGGTGTGTGGCAGGCAAGCACCAAGTGGGAAGGGGGATCGATTGATTAGGGAGGAAACCGGAGAGGAAGGGGGAAGGAGAAAAATATTTAGTAAAAATCTATGAAATAACATAAAAATTTGTATACGTGCTAGAGGAAGACTTAATTGAAACAGTGACTAATTCACCTAAAAAATTAATTATTTGCTATTCGAAAAAAGGGAATAAAAATGAACCGCAACCACTAATACGAAAGACCTCCACCATAGCAAGGTAGGTCATATCCCTACTATTCCTTTATTAATGCTGACTTAAAGAGCTACGCCAGATTACCTCCGTAGTCTACCAATCCCTCAGCACTTAGCCTGACTATTTAGTATACCTGAGTCTTCCACGTGAGGCCCACGCTTCTATTTTCCCATATGATTAAAACCCCATCCTTAACTATTTCAGTGTGTCATTTCTGTCTCAAAATGTTCCCTTTCCTTCTGATCCCCCTATATCAGCGTAGTCCATGCTGTCTTTTCATTCTCTACTCCTCTGTATCATTTTTATATTAAATAATATTTTGGATACAAAAGATAACTAAATCTAGTGAGTGTGATTAAAGTTTGTCACTGCTGACCGGAGGGCTCGTGATCAAGTCTTTTGTAGCCTCTAGAAAACTTTGAAGGCTATTGAAACCACCAAGAATCACTTAAATTGATATTTTTTCGAGTACCATATTTTTTGGGCAGCGCTGACATTTCATATGCCCTAGGATTGGTGCGGTACGGTAAGGTGAAGTGCTGCCCTCACTTATTGAAACTGACGCATGGATGCAATGCATCAAAAAGCTATGCATTAATATCGAAAAAAAGGTTGAACACATGAGGCATTTTCAATGAGATAATTCCATTAACTATGTTTGAATGCGAATGAGAGATTCCTAGATTTTAACGATGGCACTCCACACAAAAATTATAACAGGGCTTTCAAACAACCACTGAAAAAGAGCTTTAAAATAGTTAAAATGTAAAATAATGGGACGGTTTGGATTTGATAAAGAACTTCATGAAAATAATACACCGTTTGCATTCACTACATTGACCACTCACGCAATGTATTCATATAAATATTTTAAAAAAATCCTCTGGGAGGTGTTATGTTGTTTCATTATATTTAATAGGCTTAAAACTATTTATCCAAATGTGCTGCACCAATGAAATATTTTCTACCTCACCAAATCTTTCTCATGGAGATGAAAACATTTTTGTGAAATTAAATATCAATGAATAATCCCATACACAAGGCTTAAAATCCAGAATTTTTTTTCATCTGGAGATATAAATTATTTCCTCATGGTGGCTTTTAGTTCAAACTTAGTTTTGTACGACCAACACTTTCCTAACGCTATCATGCAACTCTAAAAGGTGTAACGGGAATTACTAATTGAAATTATTTTTTAATTTAACTCGAAATATGAACTAAAACTCGACTCAAAACCTCATCTCTTGGCCAATCCTAAACTTGAAAGTGTTGACTTTTGTGTGATAAAAGACTTCATTTACTTACAACATGAATTGAGAACTTTATTGTTTGCTTGTATCGAACTTGTGAACTACCCCTTCGACGAAGAGTACACTCCAAAGCCTTTAATACAACTTCCTAAGATGCTCTTCGCCATTCTGCTTCCGGCCCTATAAATTAGACACCTTCAGAATCCCCTCTATTACTATCACTTCTATCTATACTCAAAACAAAATTACTAAAGTTGTTAAATATTCATATTATATATGGATAATGGAGTCACTTTGCTGCAGAACTTTATGAAAAAATATTAATTTTGATGGTTTTGAAAATTCCGCTTCAAAATTAAAAGAGGAAAAACGAAGGTAAAAATGGATAAGAAAAAGGAAGGAGTGTTATATAAGGTCGAAGAATAAGGATTGCTAGACAGAAAGGATACAAAAACCGTCGGATGGATTTGTTCCATCGAATGGATGACCATCGAAGAACAACACTGAAATTTATGGATGATATTGGTATTATTGATGATGAAACAGGAAGATTACGATAAAGAAGTAATGTATGCTACAGACTCTTGACTTTATTAAGTGAATTTTTGATGTAAAGAAAGGGGTTATTGAAAGAAGTTATTCCTTAAAAATCTATGGATGGTACGTTATGCGGGTATTTACAGGTGAAAGGTGAGATGAAATGGGACAAAAAGAGATAATGGGAATCGATATCGATAGACTTTCACGTGTTCGGGAATGAAAAGAGAGTGAGGAGGAAAACAGGCAATAGCTTGCGAAATAAGGGATAGAATTATCAATCAATGAATCAGTGAAGATGGCCTACCAATTTTAAAATTAGGTTTCAGCTGGTCCTGAACAACCAATTATTTTTAAGTATCGTGTGGCATCCATATTATTTCTCCTTAATTTATTTTCAACTTATTCCTACCTTCATGCAGTATAAAAGCTCACTCTCTTTCTTCCTCTACACAGATCATTTTTGATGTTCTCCCTTTTATCAGGACATTCGACTTCCTTTCAATATTTCCTCCAGTCACTCTCTCTACCTTTTCTGATTTCTTCAAAAACGTCCTCTTGGTACCTGCCCTCCCTATTATCCGCACAATTTGTCTTCCTCTTCGTTCAACTTTATTCTTTTCATTTTCCACCAATTCAAATTTCAAAATCCACTGCAATGATACTATCAAGAAAACATATAAGCAATTGGAAATTGAAACAAACACATGTATCACGTTTATTACTCATGAGGACTAAATAGCTTATCCCATTGTGATATTTTTTAATTAGTACCACTGGGAAAAAACTGCTCGGGGGATAGCATTGTCGCCGAAGTCGTACAGCCTGCTTCAGGAATATCTGAAGCCTTAGAAAGTTGAAAAATATAGCGATGAAAAAGTGAAGGGGACTTGTCATTTTTCATTAATAAGACCCTACACAGAGAATGCAGCGTGTTGGGGTCATCAAAGAAAACACTGGTTAGAAATGTGTACTAACTAACACAAAGCGCTGACTACAAGAATGGGATGGGAACCTTTATGTTTGCGAAGACTCAGAGTTAACTTAAACCTACCGCAAGGATGCCAATAGTGTGATTTTGCATACGACATACCTGTAAAAGATATACGTAATTCAGCCCCCTACGTATATTGGTGGGACAGAAAATGTTCGCAAAACAAGAGAACTAGACTACCGAACGAATACATTCAAGCTTTGGCTTTTCCTACGCACTATTCGTGACCCCCACTCACGTGGCTCTCACCCATGCGTCCTTGGACTGTGTGGTAGAGTTGTAGAGTAAATGAAGTCAAATACATAATAAATTTGTGCAATTCCCAAATTATATGAGTAGAATACTACTACTAGGTAATTAGTGACTGCGTAGTATATAAACACTCCCTTTTTTATGGTCCTTTATTCGTCATTTAAGTGTAGTCAATGGAGTAGCTATTGACATTATAATATTTTTATAATGAAATTCATTATAATTTTAAACATTTTATCGATGTGCCTTACATGCTGCTAACCGAAAATCTGCACGTGTTACGGTTTGTGCGCGGTGGGTTCTGAGATTGCTCACACCCGAATAATAGACTTTCATATGCAGTTTGGTTCACAGTTGAAGTGTATGTCAAAGAAAGATAAATTTATTTCTAAGTTTAGCACAGCAGATAACACCTGACACATCATTACCTCATTTCAATATTGAGGACACAAGACAAACAATTTCCGGCAACACCGGCACCGAAAAAAACAGCCAAAATGGTCAACCCTGCTCGGAACATTATGGTCACATCATTATTAAATGATCTTGGAATGGCATATCAGTACATCGCCCAGCACAAACAACTATTAATATAGCATATTAATAGGATGTAATAAAAAATTTGCAAGGTTACAAAAATTACAGAAAACCAAATTTCAAAGAAACAGCGTGGATGTTGCAACCTGATATTGCACGGCCAAACATTACAAATGTTATAGCTTAATATCTCACAGAAATAAAAATTCCTCGTCTTCCCTCTAGTCCCGCTAGGTGGCTTTCTCCTCTTCCCCAGTGTAAAGAAGTGTTTCTAGAAAATGTTTTTCATCACCAAAAGCTATGGTGAAGACAATATATGTCGATATTGAAGGATATATTAAAAAATAGCTTCCAGCATATCTTTGAAGAGGGGGAGAAAGGATAGGACGTGTAAGAAGCATCCAATCCAGATTACTCTGAGAAAAACTATCAAATTTTAGAAGATGAGTAAAGGAGGCATGTTAAAACAATATGATCATCCTTTATCGAACGACTCTCGTAACGTTGACGTTTAGGAGTAATCCTCAAACTGTTGGCAGTGCCGATGGAATTGTAGTATGCCTAGATTTAGCATTGCTATATACGATTAATCTGGTAATATTATTGGAATTACTTTCCTTCCATCAATCGTACTTAAATGATTTTTAATTTTATAGATTTTCAGTTTTTTAGTCAAAATAGTCGATATTACTATTCTCTTATGCGTGAAATTTGAGTTCTAAATGTTCAGTTGCCAACCAAACTTCGGAATTGACAATTTACTGATTCACAGTAATTCACTTCATGAGTTCAATTCAAAACGAAATTCCGTTTGCGAGAAGCAAATTCTCTTGGGATTCTCAGAGAACTTCAAATAAAAGCGCGTGTAGACTAAAGCTTTAGGGAAAGTCATTAGGGAAGCCATCAAATAATCTCGAATACATGATGTAATTATAAGACGTTTCTCCGCTGAAGTGAAGAGTATCTGGAGAAGTTCCTAATTAAGGTAATTTCACCTCTTCGATGATTCTTGCCTGGGGAACACAAAAATTGGATCACACTGTTGAACGCCTAAGCAGCATGAGAAACATGAGGTTTTTGAAATCATTAAAAATTTAACCTCACCTTCCTCACTAGAGAGCAAAATCAGTTGCTGGTGGTCTTTTGCACGGCTAAAGCAGTAAATAAAGAACAGCTCATACCGTTAATCATCGGTTGCATCATAAATGTCATGATTAATACACTTTCAACTCATGCCTAATATTTCCTTCATTAACTAATTTGAAGGAATAAAATAATAGTTATTTCAGTAGTATTTCTGAACTAAATACCATTTACTCTTGCATTGGAGTTTGTGTATATATTCGTGTATATATATATATATATATATATATATATATATATATATATATATATATATTCGTGTTGTATATTTAAATTGGAGTTCGTATTTAAAACAATTAAATTCACGCATCTGCATTCATAAAACCGGAAAAAACCAATTATGTTTGTATCCAAAAATATTCCAAAGCAAAAAGCCCAATTTATGGGTTTCTTCCTCTAGCATAAATGCCTACTCAAACAAATATACATATTATCAGGCTATATTTACCGCACAAAAATTCTAAGGTCCAAAATTTGATTAATAAAACAATTCTCCCCCTTCCTCAAACAACACTCCACGCCCCACAATTCCTGCCCCTAAAATTTGCGTTTCCACCATTTACATCTTGGGGACACAAAGGAAACAAGGACTGATTTCAATTTCCAAAAATATTACACCACCGCCTCCGCTGACATTATTCCTTCCTTCAAGTGATCTAAGATCGCAACTGATATCCCTAAATCTATCGACCTATCCGCAGTACATATAGACCACCCTCACATCCTCCATACAACTTCACCCACTGTTAAATATTTTTTGTATATTCATAATGGGCAGAAAATTTGCATGAATCAGTCACCTTTCAACATCACTAATATTTTTGATGAGTATAGCATCAGGTGTTCTATATATTCATATTTCACCACCAGTTTAAAAACATGTTTCAGCCACTTAATACTGGCAAATGAGTTTTTTTTCATTCTGTGTAAATATATGTAAACTTGATTTCTCACGCTAGGAGAGAGAGAAATGGCCAGATATGGATCAGGGGAAGTACGCGTAATGTAACCTGGAAAATTTTAATGCGATGAATGAGTACTAAACCAGGTTTAGTACGTTGCCCTATGTGCTACCACACGGATAAAGTCATACCAGTGTGTGCAATTCCCCAGCTAATAGAAAAAGTCGGCAATTTTATTATGAGATATCTGATAAAATTTATGCTAATTCCTTTTCGTGCCGTGGTTATGTTTTTCAGTTAAACACAATTATGAATTCTGCTATGTGTAGAAATAATAGCAAAATAAACACTCTTTGAACATTTATTTTTCCCGCTATGTTTATCAATCCTTATTACCTCTATGACTCTAGCGGCCTTTATACGAGGATTTCAGATATTGGGTGGCTTTTTTATTTAAAAAAATATCGACAAATAAAACCATTTTACAAGTCAAACGTTGGAGGTGGATCCAAAACATTCTAGGTTAAAATGACGTCTCCCCTTTCGATTAAAATATTTTTCAATGTTCTTTCACTGAACAAATATTATATGCAACTCAGCTGATATATCGAAAAAAGAGCATTAGTAAACCGATAAGGAAAGTAGATCAAATGCATTCTGGGACTGACGAATATTGATGACTGTGATAATTAATGTAAACGCAGCTCAAATATTTGATCAAGAACGTATCCAATGTAAACGATACCCTAATTCTAATTACTATTTTTCAAGGTGTAATTCAGGCCTCACAAACAAAATTTTTCTTTTATAATTTACCCCAATAAGAAATTAATAAAGTTAATATAATTGTTTTCACCTTTCTCGAATTTTAATGTGTTTAGGCAGAATTTACACAGAAGAAAGAAAGTAAGACCAAATATGTTAGTAAAAAAGCTAGCATAGTTATCGGAATCAGCCAGTAAATTATTCATCGTAAAAATGGAATTAATAGCCAATGAAACAAATCTAGGAAATAGAAAAGCGTCGTCAGTAAAGTTCTCAATAATGCCGGCTCAAAAACAATGAAGTATGCTAAATTTACGGGCTGAAAAATAATCTCTGTACAAAACTGATCCGCTCATAACCTGTATTCATTTATCATAAATGATGATATGAGTAACAATTTACATTTATGTTCAAACGAAGATCAGTAGAAAACATGCTTTATCTGTAAAATAATTCCTACTTCTGAAGTGAGATGAATTCAACGCCGCTGTAGAAAAGGCACGAAATATCTTCATTGATTTTCTTCAGCATATATTTCAGAGAAGTTTCCACTTCTTCCTTGAAGTCATTGCATTCACTTTGTGCTTAACACGAAATGGCTTTCTGCCTGGGGTCAACTTACTGATCTATATATTTTGTTTCTACTTCTTTCTTTAAATGCCTTTGGAGCGGATTCCATGTGAACAGGTGGACGGGACGACAGATCTCTTCCAAAATATGCCTCGAAACAAAAACGAAGATTCGAGGAGGTGGATGCAGTAAAACTTCTTTTAATGCACTTTTATCACGATTTGTTTTCCCTAAGATTATTTTCGTTTATTAACGTTTAGAAAAATATTTTATTTTTATGGCTCAGAGATTTTCAAACGAAGATGGAGTAGTTTATGACCAACACAATGTGGTATTTTCTATTCCTTTTGGATCTACCACGAAGAACATTATTTTTCAAAGATTTCTGTCTACGATTTTAATGCGGCCACATGGGTGAATATAGATAGCCTTCCTTAATATATTTTCATTTTGGAAAAAAGCTCCATGACATATACATATGAAATGAAATATAATTTATCCAGCTACTTGATCTTAGAAAATTTGTAACTTTAATCCGAGATCATTTAACTATTTTAAAGTATTTTACATCTACAATGAATTAAAATTGTTTAAAGGGCCTGATATTGATTCCAGTGCCTATGCCTCAGAAAATACCTAGAGTTTTGACAATACCGACATAAATTTATATTCTTTCCTTAGGTATGAACGTTGACAAAGAGTTAACAGGCATCAAGACCGCATAAAGTACAATGATTTGAGGACGAGAAAATATTTCACGGTATCAAATAACAGTACGAAGTCAAAAATGAGGTTCTAATCATGACTAAAAATGTTATTCTTCCTCATTCTATTCTGATACACGCATTTCACCTTGTCATCACCCTTTTAAATACGATAATTTTCCTCGATAATATACAAATTTTTGATGGATATCATTTTTAAATTTATAAAATTTACGAGATTAATAAAAATACTTATTACAAAAAATATAAATCTATATTGTGACACGCAAAAATCGCTTACTGACACTTCGTAACCGATTAAAATACGGGAACGTGGATTTTCTCCAGATATGCAGTCGATGAAAAGATTGCTTTGTAAGGGGATGGGACAAGGCCTGCGTGACATGATTTTATGTTTTACGTCGTTTCCCTTGATCGAAACGCGAAGTGCCCAGTCGCCTAAAATGAAAAAGGGCTTGTGAACTCCCTTGAGCTAAGCACGTAGAAGGATCACGTCTTTGACTAGAGTGTTTTGCCTATGCACGGGGCCTCTTAGTGCCTTGTCCTCTTAGGAGCAATAGCATAGCAAATATCGCCAATGTAAATGTCCTCGGCACCTCGCACCCTCATAACAGTCTGTGGCTGAATCGTTGGGGCGCGATAAATTCCATCAGGGCTCATATTCCATCCCTTATCGCTCATGAGATATATTGGGGTGGCAATAGAGCAAGACGTGCTTAACACAATTAAAACATTTTCTCAGAGTATTAGTCAATTTTATCGTTTTCTATGACACATGATACACCTTGCACTTTGGTGAGATGAAATCAACGCCTACATTATTTATAAGTAGTGTTATTCCTGTTATTAATTAAAATTGGCAATTTTAATTAATCATGATATTCCACCATGTGGGTCGCGGTGGTCTAGTGGGTAGAGCGTTGGACTACTGACCGGAGGGTCCCGGGTTCGATTCCCGGGCAAGGCACTCTGGGCACCTGCAGCTCCACCCAAGCTAGTTGATTTTTCGGGTACCAGGTCTTCCTGGGAAACCATAACCGACACAGGGAAAGGAACTGGCCCCCCTACCCTGATGTGTGAATATTCACACGCCGTCGGGCGTGGTACATGGGTCAGCTCTACCATCACCTACTAAACCGACCTTCGGGTTGATTACTTTGTTTATGGTTTTATTCCACCATATCACGCCTGAGACGTCTCTTTTTATTATTCCTGTTATGTTTCAATTACGCTTGCGTCATTCGACCAACTATCAAAATGGAAGAATCCAATCGCTTTCAAAAAAATATGATCAATGATAAGTATCCAAAATAAGAATGAAATCAGTTTTTCAAGGATTGGAGACGTGATTATTTATTATTTATCCCACAGCCAAAGATATTTGTTGCTTTTTTTAATTTTCAGGCTAGCATTTATGAGTTTTAAGGCCAATGCGCGAGTGGAGATAAAAGGGATTACTGATACTTAAATAAGCGCGTAATAACAATGCAATGTAGGGAAAAATCTCCAACTTGAATGACAATGGAATAACATATGGTTGAAAAAGATGAATTGAACGGAAAGGAAAGCAAATGACGAAGAACTAGGAATGGCTGGGGAGGTGGGAAGCAAAAAAGCTGTGTTCAGGGCGTTTTCATTGGATATTGAACTCTGGGCAGGTGAGATGTGGAGGAAGTATCAATACATTTTGGAAGAATTGAAGGAAGATAGAATGTAAAATGGATTGAAGAAGGGTTTACTGCCAAGTTGTTTCAGTTTGTCTTGCGTCGTGCGGGGCAAAGTCATACGTCTTCCGTTCAGTACCTTGAAAGGCAGGTTTTTATACAACTAGCAAAATACACAATTCTAATGAGATCATTACGTCAGAATTTAAATAAGGGCCAAAATTGTTTCTCATACCGATATACAAAATATAAAGACACCAAAGAATACGATGCCTTATATGTGGAAAACGTTTAATACGATTCAAAATACCATTAAGCACAGTATCGACTTATTAATATACATATAAGTGATATAACCATAAGTTGACCGAATATATAAGACGATATAAAAAAGTTGGGAAAGAGGTATTAGTTCACAAAATTTAAGATGGCATTTTGTATGGTCCAGTTATAAATAGGATAGAAAATGGAAGACTTAAATTTCAGGAAGCTGAACGGACATTAAACAGAGAGGGCACTGGTCAGCTAAACATTTATATTCTTCTATTACCATTGTACGCAAACTGCCGCATGCTCAATTTGCCAGCAGCCAGGTTATTTTATAGATTTTAATAAATCTCGGGCGCAGCCACGTTTTATTATAAAAATATGCAGAAAAATCGGCCAATCCCTCGTAGTTGCCTTGTTTTCCGCGAATTATACTCTCCACTCTCTCATTCTCCATCGTTGCCCAGCGGGAAGGGCAGAACTGCCCGAACGTAATCTGATTGATGTGCTCAGAGGCGGATGGGGAAGTGACGGTGGCGGCTAATGGGGGGCCTCTTTCATCCCCCCTTTTCCCATGTCCTCAATTTTCTCCCATGCTGCACACCATACCATCTTTTATTCTGGTTTCTTGCTGCATTCGCAGAAATGGGGTGAGAAAAACAAGAATCTGACGAACGAAACGGAAAGGGTGGCGAAAAAAGTATTACTCCACAACTATAGAGTCCAAACAAACACAAACAAGCCCAAAAAATCAATTGGAAGGAACACTCATGCTTCTTTTTCTCTGCCACACGACTGCGGATCCCATATTTCGTAGCCTAATAAAAATGGGATTGAGAATGGGGAGAGAGGACACTCGTGAAAATGAAGCAGACTGAAGGAGAGGGAAAGGCGAGGGGACAGAGATAACGGGAGGAAAATGATTGAAATTCTGAAAACACTCGCCAGGAGTATGGGCAGACGAGGGAGTTTTGAGAGGTTATAGGGAAGGGCACTTGGGGAATGGGGAAAGAGGCAAGTGTTATGGGGACTGGTGTGGGGACGGGATACGCGATACAGGCCAATGTCTAAGAGAGGGAGACGGGGAAGGGGAGGAAACGCAACACTTTCACGCGTGAATTGCTCGCTCGCTCCACGTCGTCCTGTTTCTCATTTGCTCTCAAAGTTCGTCGCGGACATCGCTCCGAAGTCTCCTTCCCCCGTATCCACTCGCATCCCGTCCTCACCCTCGGGTACCGAAGGAGGGAGGCTTCCCCTGCTGCTCCTTTCTGATCCCCGACGCGATCAACAACTGCTCCGCGCGGGAGGGCAGGGCGCGCGGAGAGACTAGCTCCCTCCTCCCCACGCACGCTGTGCAGACCCCACTACACACATGCCCTTTCTCCGCCGGCAGCTCACGCCCCCGCACCACGACCCTCACCCCATCCCCCGCGGCGGCCACCACCCTTGCACACTCCGTTTGACGCCATGTTTACGTCCCCGCTCGATCCTTAGCGACGCCCTACACTCCACTTCACCTCCATCCTCCGTTTAACTGAAACGCCCTTAACCCCTTCGGACCTTACCCCCCGACTCGCCCTTCTGACCACCCCTTTGCTCAAACACACACACACACAAACAGGATCCCTTGGTACGCTCGGGGTGCCCTCGGGAACTCCTCACCCTCCTCTCTCCCTCTCCCTCGGTCCTTATTCCTCGTCCCCCCTACCAGAGACGCTCGCCTCCGCCCTTCCCCTCTCCCGGCTGTTGTATCCGCCTCATAGAACACGCATTCATACGGTTCCGCGGCGAATGCCAATTGGGACGAGAGGAATTTTAAGGAGGAGTAGTTGCTCGTCGCTCATGTGAGAACGCCCGCCGCCATCTTAACAGTCCGCTGCCATCTCTCCCGTTGCTCTCCTTTGTGAGTCCCCTTAATCTCGCGCGTCTTTTGACTGGATGGGAATGTGTATCATAACCCCCAACACTCACAAAGACTCATTTCAGCTCTTCAAAGATTGAATGGCGACGTGGTGAACTCTTAGTTTAATGTTGTTTTGACGATAAATTTGGAGACATCCTTCGCAGAATTCACCAATGTTTTGAAGCAATAAAGTATGCAAAATAAAGGAGACTCCTTGTTCTTTAGTTTACCTCGATTTTCATAGCAAGTTCTTTTGTACTTGACTCCCACATGTAATTTGGTTTTATTATTTTAAACATCAGAAACAAACGTTTCTCGCAAATTATGTTGAGTGCGTAGTTTTTTAAATATTTCTAATTATTCAATGCATCGATACATTTGTTATTATATACATGGATTTAAATGGCACTTCATGATAGTATAAAGTATAATCATAGTACGATCTAGTGCTGAAAATTCTAAAATAATGATGCTATATATTTTTATCTGTTTCTTTACCACATGGGCACCATTATTCTGTGGTTAGATATTTTATTGAACTTTAATAACCTGACGTATTTTCCTATGTGACCTAATTCTTGCTTACTTAGTTTAGAATATTTAAGTAATAAATACACTAAGACAACTCTATTCATAACACGAGCAAACGAGCGAATCATATGCATAACGAGCAAACCATATGTAACTATCAAATGTTAAAATAGCTCTTATTCATACATTAATAAAAGCTTCCTTTTTAGAAAAGTTATAGCGTAACTTCGGATATGAAAATGAAATATTCAGCACCTCTAGGCATAGATTTGAAATTTAGCTGTAAAATTGTGCTTATTTTACAGAGAGAGCTCGAAATATGGCTTCCAATGTTTGCACATGAGACTGCGCACTTCTCAGGAAAAGAGAATAGAAATAGTGTGAATATGGCCTAAAAGGATTTTAGTGCTTTAGCTGTTGCTGACCGGCGCAATTTCTCACGATGCTCTTGTTGAGTTCCTTCTGAAAAGAAAAAGCGGCAATGTGAAGCTGTAAACCAGAAGCCGAATTCTTAGAACCGCCCACTATATTCTTTTATTAGTATTATGTCGTTATATTCGTATTGATATTGAACTAATGCGTTGAGAATATTTACACGTTCTGTAATGAGCGATTATTATTAGAGAATTTACACGTTCTATAAAAGGTTAAACTGCCTCGCAACATGTAAGGAAAATTCAATCATTTAGTGTAGGCCTACTTTTTATTAGAGAATGTCTGTATATGATGGTATTAAATGAAAAAAAACTTAATTGATTTAATCAACTATACCCATAAATACTACTCAACCTAACTTTTAAACATTTTTGGAAACTCAGCAATTACTCAACGTCTAAAACCGTTGCTTTAAATAGCGGACGTCATACAAGGTTCATCAACGCGATATAAGAAATAAATATAAATATATATTGTGAAATAAAGTTTGATTGACGGTTTAATTTTTATGAACACATCTACTGAGGTATTAACTGTACCTTGAAGATGTTAGGAGGAATACATCTATACCAGATTGTTACAGAAACTATCATATCATTTTAAAAAATGTCATAATTTTAAGCATTAAGAAAATCCTAAGTTACACAAAAAATTGGAATATAACAAATGAAAAAAAAACTAATTTTAAAAAATATACTCTTTTCCACTCCTAAAATAAATCGATTTAAATAGTATTTTGAGAGGATATTATATTAGTCTTTTCAAAATTAACAGTGCTTTTTTCATTCCCTTCATTGGATTGAATAAAAATATTGTAATGAAACAATACTTCCACAAGCCACTGATAATCTGAAGGAAATGTGTTAGCGGATTCTTCGTTCGGTGTTATTCAGTTTAACCGAGGGTAAGGATGAATGTTGGCACGTTGAAAACGTCGAGTAAACAACTGCAAACGGGTTAAAAGTTTAAGAGGAGGTGGTGGGTATTTACGTCCACCGCGGTCACCCCCTCTTGACTCGCTGAAGTGGAGAGGCGTTAGTGAAAGGGGAGAATGAGGGGCGGTTGCTTGAAAAGACGCCGTTTCAACACGCTTGCGCTTTTCATCCTCGCACAGTACTTGCCTCGATCGGCTCAGTGTTTGCATTTTCCGGCCGAAAAAGCGGCTGTCACACGTTTGCTCACGGCGAAAAGGGAGCGACGAATTAGCGTCACTCGTCCCGCTCTCTGCTCCGCCAATCTATGCCAACAACTAATCCATCCTTAACGCCATTCTAGCCCTCCTCTCCCCACCCCCTACCCTTACACTCCTTTTGATTGTCATCACTCCATTCGGGGTCGTTCGTTTCCGACCCGCGGGGGTCCCCTATGACACCAACACCCTATCCTTACACGCAGAGGGAAGCAGGGGTGGAGAGAGGTCCCTTCCTCACCCCCACCCACAGGGGCAGCCCAGTCTTCTCACCCGCCATCCGCTGCCTCTCCATTTCCCTGGAATCTTCTTTGGCCGAGGATTAATTGCCGCCATTTCCAAAATCACTCGACGCCGTTTTCACTCGATTATCCCCTCCTCGACTCTTGATGGTTCACAAGAGCAAGCGGGGGAAGAGAGAGTCAGGGGGGTGGGATAGAAAGAAGAAGAAAAGATGGGGGGAACGGCAGACAGATGAGGGGGTTCAAATATAGTCTCCATAATATCCTTAAGACGATGCGCAAGTGCTCAAAGGCTCAATGGAACGAGCAATTGAGATGATTTGTTAAGATTGAAGCAGCGTCCGAGGGAATAGCGTCTTCGTCCACCGTGACGCAAATCCTTTTCCTCTCTGATAGAGTAATATGGATGTTAAAAAAGCTGAGAAACATGAGACAAAGCGGGCTAACTCTGCAGATAAATTGTAGTACAAGAATTGACGATGACACTAAGCATAATCCAAATATTCTCGCGTATCATCCTTGTCTGCATGGATATAAATACACGACACAATATGTAAACGAATTGCAGGTCTGACAAATCTAAAAACCGTTACTCTTCTTTGTTGTCAATCAAAAATTGCCATAACCGATCTTTTATACTAACAGAATGTTATATACTTTGCGTAATATCTTTATTTAATAAAACTTAACAAAGAACATTGTCACCCTCGTAATATCATCTTTCTCTCTCTTGCTCGCTTTACCAAAATTCTTCCTCCTGTTGTAGATATCTATCTTGACCTTTTATTGACTGTGCCGAACTTGTCATCGTTGAAGACATTTAACTTTTTTCTTACTTTTTACCTGAAATTTTAAAAAGGATAAGTAGAAATCATGAAAGAATAATTATATTAAATGTTGATTTAATGTTCGTTAATGTATTTATGTGTGTCTGCGCACTAAGTGATTTGAATATTGGGGCAGCTTTTCAGGCTGGCTCTAACAATCTTGATACCTACACGGCTTCCCTAATTATAATTTTGAATATTAATCAAATAACAATTATAAAATTTCTAAAATATCCAAAAGCAATAGAAAATAAATATAGCCAGATATAGTGCGTGGTACGTCAAGATAATTATTACGCGATCGCTTCCGTAGTCAATACCTAATCACTTAAAATATAAATCACATCTGATTCGATGTGTAAACCAGTATATGCAAGTAACTTTTGTAACGACTGGATGAGATATTCCATCATTCCTTTTCAAAATAAGGGACAGGGATATCAGGAAATGATCGAGTAAAGTAAAAATTCATGTATCCAGGGATCCTGATGACAGTAAGCAGGTATATTAAAAGATTGGCGAATGCACAGGCTATTTTTCTAAAACATTTATTCATAGTTATAAAGAACAGTCGTTAGTTGCTAAATGACTGGAAGGTCACTCATAGTTCACATTTACAAAAAAGGGTCTCGTATGGGCGTTGATTCACATTGACCAGCTAGTGTGTCATGAATTTTGAACGAAATTATTGAGTGTTTGACATGGAAATATGTTAAGAAACAATTGAAAAGAAAGATCTTGTTATGGGAAACACACCATGGCTTTCGAAAAGAGTTTTCCTGTAACAGTCAATTAGAGATTTTTCACCCATATTTAGCGGATTGGCTAGACAAGGGCAAGCAAATTGATGGAGTGCTAATCCATTTCTCGAAAGCATTTTCCCCAGTCAATCCTTAGGCTCTTAAGGTAGCCAACATAGCCTCGTATGGTAGGGTAGTAAATAGAATCAGGGGAGTAGGATCGATCAATAAGGGGGAGCGTACTGAGAAGTTTCTGTTAATAATTGAAGTGAATAATATCGGAGAAAATATAAAAAGCTCCATCGGGATATTTTGACATTATTGCATTATTTAAGGAGAAATAGAAACAATTAATGACGGCAATAATTTACAAAACATCCCATATATTTTAGAAATTTGGGAAAACCAGAACCCAATGCTCATCAATGCTAGCAAAACAAAACTAATTAGATTCCGTAAAGGTAGGATTACTAGATTAAACGATAACTACTTAAGGGGCAACGCGTTGAAAAAAAAACGGCTTACTACAGTTACCTGGTAGCAACCCTAAGTAGGGACCTAAAATGGTACCCACATTGTAACTAGAGCTTTTAAAACTTTACACTTTTTCATGAAAACTCTGAAAAAAGCTCCACTACAACAAAGGATTTCGCCTCTTAAATTTTCGTTAGGTCTATTTTTGAATACGGTATCTTTTAGAGTATGGTATCTTTATCATGCCAGGAAGATTAAGCAATTGGGCAAAGTTCAGCGACTAGCCACAAGATTGACAATGAGAAATTTCATAATAAATGCTTTATTATGTTCGTCAATGTCGAAAAAAGAGGGCTAGAAATCGCTCGAGTCAAGGAGAAAGAAAGCACGCCTGAAGGGCATACACCAATTTTGTCATACCTTGGGGATGCTACATGGGACAATATTTCAGACAGGTGGTAAAACCTTATTATCTGGGGAGCAAACACCATCTTAAAGATGTTCATAGATAGAGACGTGAAGGCATTTTTCTAATATAGGGAAACATTCCTTTTTTAATTGCGGGAAAGAAAATTGGAATGCTCTAACCAAAAGTGCCCCAGAGCCATTCATAGTGACGTTGGGATGTTTATGACTATGCTGCGAAAAAATTGCTTTTTTTTGGGAGAGTATGTTGCTTATGTCTCGGAACATATTGATTATTTCATAGACGAGTAATATTTGCATCACTTCTCTTATGCCACCTAATGTTATCACCCGACGAAATGTTTGACTTGAAATTATCGTATTAATAATAATACTTTTAGAGAAATGTCATTTAATTGGGTCACAAAATTATCCACAATGGTAACTGTGGTGTGAAATGATTTGTCAGATACATCATACGATGGGCATACACATAGCTGGGGTAAAAGAATTAATTTTGACATGCATGCATCGAAACTATGATCAATCAGTAAGCAAATGTTTTTGAACTAAATATATCTCCGTGAAGAGATGTTTAAATTTTGATTAATTTGATGGTTTCCGGCTCTACGAGTAAATTTTGAAAATTCATGATCACTTGATAAAAAAACTTGCCATTTTTCACACAGAAAACTGTATAGTACAACCGATTTCGACTCATAGTTGACATCATAAGGCATATCTTATACCTAATGATGTCTCCTGTGTGTCGAAATCTGTACTATTTTAAAGTTATTTTGTTTGAAAATATACCAAGTTTATTTAGCAATCTTTACAACAAGTCAATTTAACCATCTATAACATTAATTATAGTTTTGCTTAGTTTATTTTATATCAGATGAAAGTCTATCGCCATTTTATTCTTCATGCTTGTAGCAACTCGCAAAAGAATCCCTTCTATGAAGAACCTAGACCTAGTTAGTCAGTCACAGAATAAAGGATTATTAAAAAACAGCATGTACTGAATGTCCATTTAAAATCCGAGGTAATACGCAGAGGGAAATTATATCGTCACTCGAAACCGGCGGCCTTTAATTTCTCCTATAAGGTCACTCGTCTCCAAATATAGGGAAGTAAATATCGGAGATGAAGACGTCTACTCAACGGAAATATTTATGACCCGTCAATCCCGATGAATTTGAATCGGTCTAAAAGTTCGAAGAATACACCACCGAGAAACACCACAGTGAGTGAAACGAGAGAAGGGTTGAAGGGGCAAGCAAAGAATGAGATATGTCCTCTTGAGGGATATGCTCCACCACCCCTACATCCAGGCACATCCCAACTCATCCTCCCTTTTGGCCACACCCCACGTCCAAACAACCCCTCTTAAAGTCCGTTTCCCCTCGAGAAAAAAAATGAAAAATATGAAGAAAAAAAAATATATATATATATATATACATTATAAGAATTCTCCAACCGTCTCCACCGACGTCGAAAATCAATGGCTCATTGTAAAAGTTCTGGGGATCCCCTCAAAAACAATTTGGAGATGGAAAACTTAAAAAAAAAACAATTCCTCCCGACGGACGATGTGGCGGAGAAAGAGAATGGCAAAAAGGGTCTTAGGGATGGGAAGGTTCGGATTTCGAAGAAAGAACGTCTCGATTCAAATTTAAATGAAAAGGAAACGAGAAGAGAGAAAAGCAGTGGGAAATGAACGGGGTGAACTGTTTTCGTACCCCTGAGTGTGTGTAGTCTTGTGGTTGCGTGCGTGAGTATGCCTTTTCTCCTCTGCCGCCAGAGCCCATCCTCAACGGAGAGAACCTTTTGCTTCGTCGACTCTTCGAGCCATTTCATCAAATAAAAGTGGCATCTCAAGTGGAGGAAAGGAGAGTGGGAGGGAGAGAGGGAGAAGGAGGGGGGACTCCACCACCGCTAATGGAGAATGGGGCGGTGTGTTGGGTGGAATCTTCCCCATTTCCCCCGTCACCTTTGCGGTTCCGTGCATGCGGCGGATTGAGGAGAATTCCCGACGTGGGAATTAAGGAAGAGGATTTCATCATCTTCTGGGTCCATCGGGGGAGCTCGGAGACAAGAAGAAAAGGCAAAGAGTTAAGGCAAGATTGGCGGTAAGGAGAATTTGCATGCTCGAGCCGGGGAATGGAAGACATACGGAGGATGTGCAAAGGAAACCGACTTACCGCGACCATTTTTGAAGGAGTTAAAAGGCAGCAACATCCAAGGATGAAAGATAAATCGAATTACTTTATCTTAGTTTTCCAATGATAAATGAAATTAGGGAAAAATATTATTTTTTATCTAATTACAAATTTTTAGGGAAAACATTTGCATTTAAACAGTAAATTACTCATAACTACAGCTCAAGACGTAAAAAACCGACTCACGTTTGCTTTACCATAAAAAAAACCATAAACACAGTGTTCAACCCAAAGATCGGTTTGTGGTATGTGATGGTAGATGGTCACCCAGTACTAGGCCCGACGGCGTGTGAAATTCACACATCAGGATTGTGGACCCAGTTCATTTCCCTGTGCCGGTTATTGTTTCCCAGGAAGGTCTGGTACCCGTAAAATCATATAGCTTGAGTGGAGCTGCAGGCGTCCAGAGTGCTTTGCTCGAGTATTGAGCCCAGAACCCTCCGGTCAGTAGCCCAATGCTCTATCCACTAGACTACTGCGACCCGCTATATATAAATATGTATATGTATAAATATATATATATATATATATATATATATATAGATGATTTCTTCGAAGTAACACGGAAGTGTTGAATAAAAAGAGTCATATCCTATCGTCCGAAGAAGACGGAGTTCGAGTCCGTCGAAATTATCAAGATATTATTGTGAGTGTTCTTTTTATGTGTTCTCGTGCTGTGTGTTACTGTCAAAGTTTTATATATATATATATATATATATATATATATATATATATATATATATATATATATATATACATATATATATACATATATATATATACATATATATATATACATATATATACAAACACACAAACACTAACACAAAAAACACCTGATTCTGATGACGACGGCCGTGCCGTCGAAACGTAAATATCCAATGTAAGTGTCCTTCTTTTATGTTTCTATGTGTGTGGTGTTTTTTGTGTTAGTGTTTGTGTGTTTGTGCGTCGCCGGAGAGCGTCTTTTCCAAGTTTATACATATATATACATATATATATACATATATATATATATATATATATATATATATATATATATATACATATATACATATATACATATATACATATATATATATATATATATATATATATATATATATATATATTCAAACTTGAAAATCCCGCCATACGGCGCACAAATATTCATTCAAACAGAAATAGGTATAAGGAAAGGGGATAGGAAAACACATAATAGGCGAAGACAGGACATGTGGGGAAGGCGGTTTTTGAGCAGATCACGAAAGTAAAAATATTTCCCTATCCGGGATTTGAACCACGGACCACGGATTCGAACCACGGAAATTCGTGATCTGCTCAAAAACCGCCTTCCCCACATGTCCTGTCTTCGCCTATTATGTGTTTTCCTATCCCCTTTCCTTATACCTATTTCTGTTTGAATGAATATATATATATATATATATATATATGTATATATATATACTATATATATACATATATATATATGTGTATATATATATACACACACACATACACATACTATTAATATGTGACATTCTGACATTCCAGTCCTTAGGACACCTGATGACCAATCAAATCAAGAGTGGCTTATCAGGATCCAAGGGTCAGACACATAAATATACACAGAGAGCAGAAAAAGTCTGCATCATCATCAAAATCTGTAAGGATTTCCAAAAACTTAAAATCCTAAAAAATGCTTTATAATTAGCAGCAGTCTACTGGCTGAAGGTAGGTTTTTAATGGACCCTGGAACTACACATGACTGCACACGTTTGCTTTATAACAGTAAATCCATTTCTACAGTGGTGCCAAAATTTGTATTTGAATGGTAACCTATGGTAAGACACAATGTTCTGATTGAATATACCTATTTCAAATCCTGATCAAAGATGAGATGCCCTCAGTCAAGCTTGAATTTCACTGCCACCAAAATGAAATTACCTCTCCCCTATAATACGAGGCTTTCACACTCCGCAGAGACTAATTCCATGTCTTCACTCGTGAGTATTGTGCATTCCTTTACCAAGTAAACGGAAGCATCATAAGGGCTGCCAGGACTGTGTCAATCTGAATACGTATGCTGATCATTGGCAAAAATAAAATATTATTCCATATTACAATAGAAGGACATACAGACAGCTTTAATTAGCACTATCATTCAAATAAAATAACTAACATCACTTCTTTCTGGTTTAAAACACCTTTAAAAATGTATTGTATCAACAGACAATCTCAAAATTAATTTTATTTAATGAAGTACATAATGTGAACAACTAACTACGTCAAAGTGATTTTCAAAAATAAAATTCCTAAATATACATAGCGTAATTATAATGAATTTGTGATAACTTTCTTGCTCTTCTCTTACATTCTTAAAATTAAATAATATTCACAAATATTAAAAGTGATTCCAACATTTCCGTTCTCTCACTCATTACGATTTGTGAACAGCTGAGAAGCATCTATTTACTTAATGGTTACAAATCATTGAAAATCATTTACATCATCCTATTTGTCCAAAAATGCCCTTTTAGCGTTCATAAATCTTTATAACGCGATATTATATAGTTTTGTACTAAAATCAAGACTCTAACATAAAGGTAGAAAATGAAAAAACTAAGAGTGGAGATTTTCTATTTTACTTTTCAACTTCGACGATCTTCACGACAAGTGAAGCATGATGGTTTTCAATTCTCATAAAATCTAATGACGTCAAAGTTTGAGCACTGAAAGCGAAGTATTACACTTCGAAATAGGGCCACGAAAGCAAAAACAGTTCAATCCTTTGAGCACCACAGCCAGGAGAATGGTAATAAATAAATCGCTTTTAATGGATTCAGAGAAAACTTCGTCGTTTTCACCTCTTATTGCAGGGACTAAGGATGAAATAAAAGCAATATTTGGCAAGGAATTTAGACGGCCCCCGGGGAAGGGGCAAAAGCCACGCGGCTCCACTCGGGGAGTCATCACAAAAGGATGAGAGCGATAGTGAAACACGGGAAGGCTTAGCGACGATAGAAAGTGCACGCAGAGGGAGACAGGAAGATTAGCGAAGAGAGGATGAGGAGAGGAAAGTTACCACGCAGAGATGGATTAAAATGGAAGCTCCATATTTAGACAGAGAGGAGGAATGAGGCGGGCGAACAGAAGGGGGCGACACATCAACCTCTCCTCTCCCCCTCCCGCCTCTCAATAGACCTCCTCCTTTGGCGTTTCTCCCCACCATCATCTCGCAAAATCAACCCTGATCCCCTTGCCCCGCCCCACTAATGCCACCCACCACCCTCATTGCCCCGGTCCTCGAAATTTTCACCCCTCACCCAAACCCTTCCGCACCCACCCACCTTCTTTCTAACAACCTCTCTTAGGAGGTGGGCGCACGTGAGCCTCTAGTCCCCCTCCCACACCACCGCCAATACGACTGCCGGAGGAATCCATTTCCAAATCCTCCGGAAGCTAAGCGAAGGAAAGGGGGGGGAGAGAGAGAGAGAGAAAAGGGGGTTAAACTCTCAATATTTGCCGAGAGACATGGAGCGCTGTCACAGGGTCGGAAGGTAGAGATGAGAGAGGGACGAAAAGCAGAGGGGGTGGGGACCTTGAAGAGAGGGAAGAGTGTCGAGAATGGGAGGGACGAAAACGAGCGCGTGAGAGAGAGGGAGAAAGTGAGTGAGTGGAAGAGCTCATCTTTTCCATTTTGAAGGCAGTGATGGATAAGCGATAACCGGGACTCTATGTAAGTAAGGATTTCGGGTTTGAAGTGAGTCGTGAGATGTCGAAAAGGCTGGATAGAGCGAGGGGGGAGGTGTGAGCAGTGGATTGGAGGGAGGGCATGAGAGCAAACGGGGCATGATTGGCGTCCTTAGGACAAGTCTAAAGGGGTGGTAGGGTCGTCGACGTTCCCTCGCCCGGCTAATAGCGGAAACGGTAGGGAGGAAGGAATGGGAAATGATAGCGGGCGTATTAAGTTTGAGATTTGAAAGGAGGGGGTGGCGAAATGGAGGGTGGGGCTAAGAGAGAGAATGGTTAGAAGAGGGAGGGGGGTTGCGCGAAATGAAGAAGAGGTAGGTGAATGAGTCGTGGGAGCAGGGGGCATGAAAAGCGAAGGCGTATGGGGGGAGGGAGGTAGGACGAGGGACCTGGAATTAAACTTCATCTCCTTAATCTCTGAATTACAACATTCAACATGGCCCATTGAAAATTAATGACCCCGTCGACGCTTTTCCTCATGAGAGAGGAGAAAAAAAGGTGTCCTCCCTCCCTCAAGTTTTTGATCGGAGGATTTTCTATAGAATTTTATGAATTTCCTTTTCAAATTGATTCTGGATTTTTGTCATATTTCCTTTTTCTGACTGAAAGAGAATAAAAGTGTGGCGGGTTTGAAATATGCTACATTCAAGACGTTCGTTCGAATTTTCGCATTACAGATGGAGTTAATAACGTCATCAAAACAATGACTCCCTATCCATTTTATCCTTTAGACTTTTAAGCCGAAGTCAACATCATTAGTGCAAACTTCGTCGAATTCCCTTGGCAGAATTAGTAAAAAAGTTTTTTGCATGGTTATAATTAGAATCAATATCAATATATTTTTTACCATTGTACTATAAGATATGGATTGTTTCATTTGTCTTACCTCTTAAATTAGAGTTGAATGTGTCCAGGAAACCGGGCATGCGGCTATTGAATCCAAGCAGGAGTTCCTGAAAATAAAATATTTCGTGCAAATTATCCAGTTGGAAAATATTTTAATATTCACTAAGTTATAAAATAAAAAACTGAAATATAAAATGTATTTATTAAATATTTCCTACATTTGTAAAATATGTATTTCCAACGATTTGGATGATCTTGAAACCATTAAGCCGATAGAAAAATTGAATATATATATATATATATATATATATATATATATATTTATATATATATATAATGGAAAAAAGCCCAATTTAGGGTGAACTGATGAATTTCATTCTGAAATTCAATAAAGATCACGGATTTTTTACCAGGTCTGATAAATAAAAACTTATAATAATTTTAAGTTTTGCAATTTTCATAACTAAAAGTATTATAAACTAGTATTTTCTCAATGACTAAAATAATGCAAAGTTTCACTTATTGAACTTGAAGAAGTATTTTATGATGAAAACCATTAAACTTAGCACAATTCCTTTGAATTCCTATAAAAAGAAAAAAATCTTCGTAAATATTTTCATTATTTTCAATAAGTAACTTCTAACGTTCATTTTATAAAGCAGTTGTTTCCTCAATATTCCCTTGCAATTCAAACTAGTGTGGGAATATTATAAAGCATTAAAAAATTCCTGAATACATACTAAAATAATGTTGTTACTCCTTAACAATAATCTGACATTTATTTATATTCTTGGGTAGAGGACTGAGGCAAAACGACCAACATATAGATCCTTTCGCCTTTGTTACAATACATTCGTATGAAGATTATATAAATCCCTCTAGCAAGAGTATAAATTGCCAATTAACGGTTAAATGAGGTTTTAACAATATAAATCATTTTCAAAATCAACTGCTGATAAAAATATGTCCGAGATAATAAAAATTATGCGATGGATTTTCATTAACATTTTCCATAGAACGGTATTTTTTTTTACTAGTTTTTCTTCGGTTCAATAATCACTCTTCATACTAAAGGATTGTACTTTGCCACATTTCTGTGGAAAAGTAGTCTTTTAGGGTGATGGAGATTTTCGGCTTTTCAACTACAGCCAAGATTTTTAGTATGATTCTAAATAATTCCACAAATTGAAGCCTATAATCATTGGGTGTATTCCATTATCACTGTTTTCCTAGTACGCTACTATAGCATGAGTCTTTCTTCCCTTCGGATGATTTGCTTAAAAAATATAAAAAAAAATTAAAATTCTGGCTTATCTTGCGAAGAAAACATAACATTAAATTATTAGAGTTTCTCAGAGTAAAATTTAAAGTTTAACGTATATTTTACATAAACTTAATGAAATGATTTAAAAAGATATTTTTAAAAAGCTATTTTAACAAGCTATCGCTTTCTTTTAATTTTTATGGAATTTCTGCTCTACTTTGAAGTTTCTGTAATACTTCAAACAGAGCTGGGTATCAAGCGTGGATACTTAATATTAAAAAAACTTCTCACAATGATTAACGGTTAAATTCTGTGCTTTATAAAAAAATGATATTCAAATATGAAGTAGCATTCTTTTATTAGTGAGATTGTGCCATTTCCAAGCATTTTTTATTTCCAAAGAGTATCAAATCAAATCCTCTGAGGGGAGGTCGATCTTAGATGTGGAGAAGAGTGGAAATGAATATTTATGTTGAGGGGTTGAAGGAGATGGGATTTAGGGACAGGAAGTGTTCGGGGAAAGAGACAGCTCCACACGAAGAATGTCTTATCTATCTCCTTTGACTAAACGTGGTGGCTTTCTAGACGGGGAAGAGGCGAGGGCGACAAAGACAGGTTGTGAGGGCGGAGAATATGAGGCTAAAGATTGGTGCGGAGGCCATCAACCGCGAAGAAAGGGAGACGAGGAAGGGCGTCTTCGATAAAAGACTCTCTCCTCGACCAACTCCCCCAACCCATCCTTCCACAAAAACCTCTTGTCTCCCAGGGGTTTCCAACCATTCCGCCCTCTCCTTCGCCACCCCAAATCCCTGGTCCGCAACGTAACCATTGCCCTGAACCCCACATCAAAGACACACAAACACACGTGCATTTACCGATCATCCTCTCACCCACTACCGCTGCCGAAGCCCATATCAGCGACGAGCCAGCAGCAGTTGAGGAAAAAAGATGCGGCAAAAGGACAGGGAACGAGGGTGAGGGGAGAGAGTGGAGCGTGGGGTAGCACGCAAGGTGAAGTCCATGACGGAACCAAACCACCAGCCAAAATCCCCTTTCGTACCCTCCACTCCTCTTTTCGAGGAGAACCGCGAAGGGGGAGAGAGGTGAGCACCGAAAGGGTCGCAAAAGGGGTTAACGAGTGAAGCAAAATAGGTGGACGATGGAGAGGGTGATGAGGGGCGCCGGAAGACGTTGAATGGATGGGAGGGAGGCGAGGTATAGGAGTGAGGGGCAATTCTAGAGAGGAGATAATTGATAGGTAGGTGAAGGAGAGAGAGTTCGCACCGGTGGAGAGGAAGGAAGGAAAAGGCTTTAAGGAGGGAGAGAGAGAGAGGATCAAGGACTCCTGATGAGGGACGTTAACTGCTTCTATTGGATTTTAATCCGTATCTCAAGACGATCAATAGGCGAGTAAAACGATTGCGTTAATAATTCTAGTGAAGGTTGAGCAGTGTGGGGGGTGGGAAGCCTAGAGGCATGCAAGGGGATGAGTTGAGCGGGAATCAAAGGGGGGTCGGAGAGGACGGAGATGAAGACCCGAGGCGGGCGTTCCTTCCGGTGTTACGAGGGATGGGGAAGGGATGCAGGAGGAGACTAAGGAAGCCGAGTACGGATGAGTCGACTGGAGAAGCCATGTCTGTAGGAAGGGCAAGGTTGGACACGGAAGAGGGCAGAGAGGGATGCTCAGCAATTAAATTGAATGGCAGTGGACGAATGCCGATAAGGAGTAAGGGATCAGTTGATGACGCTGATATAGAATGAGTATATAGTGAGTTATCACACGGGGTCAAAAAAATGAAGAGGCAGGATTAAAAACTAAGGGTAGCTCTCTTTTCCTCTTACCTCCTCTCTTTTCTTCTTACCGTCCAGAATTAATTTATTTCCTCAACAGTGATATTGGAAAAAGAACAACGGATTTTTCGTAATCCTTATCAGTATTACAATCTGTGCCGGCATGTTTCATCGAACAAGGATCGTTTCAAAACAAATCAGAATATATTAGCAGTCTCCGAAACCTTGTTAAGGAGATGAATTTAGGAAAAACAACGTGGAGAATGAAACACGAAGAGATCTGGAGATTTTTGGGATTTCCCAATGATTTTAAATCTATCTTCAATTCTGTTGGACGCGTTTGAACAATTTATACTTTACTAGAAAGATATGAGATACATTTTGACATAAATGTCACTTTTTGTAAGTTGATTCACTATAGTATAAACCAAGAAATAAGGAATGGGGTATCCTCCGTGACTTACGTATACAGCATCTCACTTTTAAGGTGATATCTGGGACTCTCTTATAATTTCATATGAGTTGGTATTAAAAAAATCAACCCTTCAGAATTCGCCAGCAAGTAATCTCAATTCAGGAATAAAGAAACGAATCAAATGTCCTCTTTGAAAGAAAAAACTAGTTGGTAACATAACGGAAGGAAAACGGGGAGAACGAGAACATCTCACCTTTTATTCTGTCAAGTAATTTGACGGAATAAAAAGTGAGATGTGAGACAAAAGAGCTATCAAGGCATAAACAGATTAGTATCTCTTATGAAGAAAAAAGAGTTGTTGTATTTGAACCAATTTGCGACAGATAAGCTCTGCAACGACACAATGCCGTTTGAAATAATTCGACTTTTCAATCTTTAAGCCTTGTTTAAAGTGGGGAGATTATCCGTGTGCTCGCATGCAATAACGTTTGCGGCTATAAACTTTAATCTCAGTGTCTAGTGGGTTCCTTTCAGTCACGTCCTCGATCAGGGATATGATTTAATAATTGGGAAGATGAGTAAAGAAAAGCAAAGGACGACTTTCTATTTCCCTTGCTGTCAAGTTAAACATTTGTGAACGCTCGCAAAGGACCAACAATCGGAAGTCCCATTTCTAATCAATTGGATTACTATTCGTTGTTCAAAGAGTGACTTAAATCCTTCATGTCAATTAAACCTACTGCCAATTTCAAGAACTTGATTTTTATTTCAATTCTTTGAAAATATATGGTAACCACGTAATCAAGGATGTTCAGTAAAAAAGATATCAAAGGTTAACCACCTTCTCGGAATCTGTACACATGTGTTAAGGTAGCATTTAATCATATCAGATTTGCACTGTTACGACGATGCTAATTTTTGGATTAAAAGGTAATGAATGCATTTTCTAATGCATAGAATCTCATAATCTCTCTTAAGATATTGTGTGCCTTAGGTAAGAAATTCTACCATTTGGTTACCATATGACGTAAGGAGTTTAATCTTGCAATGACGCTGCATTAAAAATAGATGATTTTTCTGGATTTTTTTTTTCTAAATCGTCCCACTCTCAATATATATTATAAAGGAAAAAAGAAGAGAGAAATTTTGGAAAACACTGAATCTTAATATTTTTTTCGGCCAATACAGATATACTAATTGAATTAGTCTTTAAATAAGCTGCAAGGAGAAAAAGGTACACTAAGGATGGACTAAAAATTTTGTACAAAATTCCACAGTTGATATAAATAATAGCAGCTGGAGAAATATGTCACCATAAACATTATTATCCGGAGAAAAACTAATTGGAGTGGCGATATGATTTAAATTAAACTCCGGAATGATTGAAATTCATATTGGTACTAACATATTATGATCCATATTCAAGCAAACGTTAACTATGACTCAAAGTAATGTATAAAAACCGGGATCACAGCCTTTTGACGTATCTCAAAATGTTTAAATCCCAGTGCTGCGAGGTTGCATCAATGTCCCTTTTATCCTCACACGAAGCAGGACAAACAGAGTGAAGAAATTGAAAGGGCTCCCGGAAGAATAGAAATAATCCAAGGGAATAGAGAGAGGAATAGAGATAGGGAGAAAGAAACAGATCATTGTCTTGACAAATGAGTAAACAATAGGGCACATGAAAGATAAAGAATAGGTGGCGCACGCGAGGTGGTAATCGTGGGAAAAGGCCTATCTTTCCGGGCAGAGGGGGAAGGGGAGGGGTTGAACGGCAAAAGTGGTGAAAAGTCATGGTGATGGGAGGAAAATATCGCTTCTCTACACCGTAAATTGATAGGTAGGAGAGGGGCCGGAAATGAGTTATGTTTTGCCAAAACTACTGAAGACGATTGGGAAGACGTGAGGATGAAGAAGGAAGAAGAATGATCTTTTTAACAAAGGAATAGCCATGATCAAACAGTAAGATTCATTTTTTTATCCATAAAACATACAAGATAACCACAGTAGATGGAGCAAAGCATATGGTTATAGAGTTAATTGAAATATAGCCTAATTGGCACCATACGTACGCAAATACGTGCGCAGGCTGTATTCAGACTATTCATTAAATTCATAATTATGAATTCATCGCAAATTTAAATTTGAAATGGTATAAGAGTGTTATTAAATTTAATGGAATACTTTATTTCATTCTAGCAATTGCAGAAGATGAAGAAAACATTATTTAAACAAGTAGACTAACTCAATCTATAATTGTACCGTAGTTAACAGCAAGCTCCGTTTTTTCGCCGATGATGCAGTAATTTATGGGGACATCCGAAGTCACGAAGACAGTCGTCTTAGCCAACGACCTAGATGCAATTCAAAATTGGTGCGATACATGGCAATTGGAATTAAATTTAAAAAAACGCGTAGTAATACATTTCTGGGAAAAGAGTAATTCCTTCCCTTATAGTTAAAAAGTGAAACAAACCAATATCGCGAGGGTAGATTCCTTTAAATACTTGGGTGTAACAATTACTCACGATCTGTCCTGGGGAAAACACAAACGACAAATATGCGGTCGTGCTAATAAAAAATTGGGATTTGTGAAAAGAGTGCTAGGTAAATGCAACGAAAAGGTGAAAAAACAATGTTTCCTTGCCTTGGTCAGGCCCCACCTGGAGTATGCTGCCAGTATATGGGATCCTCAAAATATAAATTTGGTTTCGGAATTAGATCGAGTTCAGCGGAGGGGGGCTAGATTTGTCAAACATTGTTATGACCAACTCAGCAGCGTATCCACTTTGCTAGAAAATTTAGGTTGGGATTCTCTTACACAGCAGCGTTTCCAATATAGATAAAACTTATTAAAAACATTTAAAGATGGGCCCTTTTCCGATGACATCAAGGATATAATAGGAACCCCAACGTATTACAGTCGAAGGGATCACGAATATAAGACTAGAGAGATAGCCTGCAAGACTGACAGGTTTAAAATGTCATTTATTCCAAGAACCATAAGGGACCAGAATGCTTGTAGCCGAATTCTCCAGGACTTAGTTCATTACAATAAGTATTAACGTACAGGTTAGGGACTGCGCGAGGATATGTATACATGTGTGTGTGTGTATGTATGTCTATATATATATATATATATATATATATATATATATATATATATAGATGATTTCTTCGAAGTAACACGGAAGTGTTGAATAAAAATCTTATACAGTAACACACAGCACGAGAACACATAAAAAGAACACTCACAATAATATCTTGATAATTTCGACGGACTCGAGCTCCGTCTTCTTCGGAAGATAAGATATGACTAATTAGTCATATCTTATCTTGCGAAGAAGACGGAGCTCGAGTCCGTCGAAATTATCAAGATATTATTGTGAGTGTTCTTTTTATGTGTTCTCGTGCTGTGTGTTACTGTCTAAGTTTTTTATATATAAATATATATAATATATTTATATATATAAAGGGGGAGTTCCGGAGGGTTCCGGGTTCGATTCCCGGGCAAGGCACTTTGGGCACCTGCAGCTACACCCAAGCTAGTTGATTTTTCGGGTACCAGATCTTCCTGGGAAACCATAACCGGCACAGGGAAAGGAACTGCCCCCCCTACCCTGATGAGTGAATATTCACACGCCGTCGGGTTTAGTACATGGGTAAGCTCTACCATCACATATCACATATATATATATATATATATATATATATATATATATATATATATATATATATATATATATATATATATATATATATAATGATATTTAGAGAAGGGATGAGAGGAAGAAATTAAGACCACTCGCACAAAGGAGAAGAATGTGATCCATTGGTATGCCTACAGAAAAGTTAAGGACGAAGCGATCACTTCAGAGTGTCATATGCCACGAGTCCTAAGAATAGATCACTAATGGCTTCGGATATCTATTTTGTATTGCTTACCATATTTTTTATTGAATTAAAGTTTATGGTACATTCCTTGAACTGATGTTAGAAAGGATTCTACCGAATAAATTTTGTAAGAAAATATTCTGTTTGTTCCATGTTATTGTTCAGGGTTATTCAATTGTTTCGTTCAACTTTTACTCGGCCTTTGAACAAAGTCTTGGTAACAGAGTTTAATCTCCACATCTTATTCACACAATGAGGATAGCGCAAATTTCCCCTCAAATAGCTGTAAATCATGTAATTACTAGTGTTAAATATCGTTATCAGAGTATCAGTGGATCCTCTGATCGCAATTTATAACCTAACCCAAATGACTTTATAACATTTTTTTAGTTTTTATCACAACAAGACCGCTACTTTTAAGAGATTGATATGCCGCCATTTAGGACTGACATAGTCATTTTGATAAGAGATCCTGTATTTTAGTTTAATATTTATATTTTGGAAAACAATTTTGATAGTTGTAGCTCTTATAAAAGTATTCTTAACAATGAAAACAAACTAAGAGAAACAAGCTACGTTGCAAGTATTTGAGCCATACACTCTCGTGTGGAGTTTTCGATGGTTAAGCCAACTTACCATAAAATCTTCAAGACCTAAGGGGAGAGTAGAAAGCATATCGGGTAGTGGCAATGTAGTCGAAATTCTTCCTCCATGTGACTCTATTCAGAGGAAAGAGCAGATAATTTATTCCTTTAGACTCCATGTCGCACGCCCTCCCCCTAGGCTTAAACTAATAGCAATAATTTTACGCAAAATTTCTTGTTTTAATGACCACGATGACATTAACGTCTTTAGTCTGAAGATAATGTTAAACGCTGCGAAATGGCCTTTGCATTTTACGGCTTAATGAAACACACGACGTCGATGTGGAGAAAGGGAGCCACGGAGTAGCCAATACGCCGAATTAAAGAAGGAAAGAGCGCTGAGAAAGTGTAATATGTGGAGTTGAGAGAGAAATGCTCTCTCTGTTGGGAACATTAAATATTCCGACTAAGTCGTAACAACAGCTGAAATTTTCATTTTACCTCATTGCGCTGATATCTGCGACGTACTAAGGGGATACGGATTATCTTTAGGAGTCATATTGATTCTCACATTTTCTTGAAAATATCAAGAGAAAAACTTGATAAAAAATTGTTCACTCTCTCATTCATTAATACGTGCTTACAACCCTTGCGAATCATCCATAAATCTGTTTGATAAATCTTCCTAGTATCCCATTTCCCTCCACGTGCGTAGGGAGAAATGTCTTTTGGTGCGAGGATGATATTATACTTATACTCGTAGATACTCACATAAACTATTGTATTTTTATGTGTGTATATATATGTATATACATATATCATAAACACACGTATTTTTATATATTATCGCTAATTTACCGGTTAAGGCAGATTTTTGATATACGCAAGCTACCAAACGGTACAGTGACAATTTCCTTGCCTCTCCTAACAAAATACAACGTAATATCCAAAATCACAATTACACCCTCTTCAATTCTACATACTTACATCCGATCTCATTCCCTCCCAATATCTTTATCTTATTCCTTCCTTTGTATACTCACTTTTGTCTGCAATTATTTACACAAGGAATATACAAAGGAAAGAATAGCATTTGCCAAGGAACAGAATTATTAGTACTCGATCTGGGAGATCCATTCTTAACTTTCTCCATTATCTCTGTTCCCTCTTCATATGCATCCTGTTTCCAAAGTTTCTTGAGAGTAGATACAACCTCTTATAATGTGTTTATACACATAGACGAAGAGCCTTCTCACAACGAGAACTAAATGAAAGCGGAACTGATGATCATTACTTACTTTTAAGTATAGAAGTGAACACAAAATAAAAGTGCGGAGATAAGGACGTCGATCACGGTGGTTTTCAGATTATGAATTAAAAAAAAACTGTAATTAAAGGAAAACATAGGAATAAAAATACCTAATCGATGCCGAGAAAACGTCAATAGCTCACTTCCATTCGATTTTTCGCCTTAGGTAATTACCTCGTCACTTTATGCTAAAAACCACTGCTTCCGCTCAACGGCAGGCGTTGGAAGCGTCAGAAAGAGGACAAGAAGAGAAGAGAGGGAGACGACGACAAAATAGAGAGTTTGAGGAATAAAGGCATGAAAGAAGCAGGAGGAGACTAAGAAGGAACGAGGGGGTTGAATTGACGCTTTAAGGGAAGGTTGTTCGGGCGCCCGCGCAGAGGGCTGGTGGCCTAATCGGTCGGTTGCGGGTGAGGGATGCCAGTAAAGGAGGAGGTGGGGTGAGGGAAAGCACTGAAAGGATAAAATAAGGAAGAGAAAAAGAAGACGGCAGAGAATGAGGGTGTGGGAATCTGATGGGCCCAGACATTTGATGGGGTTCATTTTTTAACCCTAAGGCGGCGATGGTGGCGGCGGTGCCAAGTGCCTCTGTCCGAGGTGCCCTTGGATTTTGAAAGGGGGGGGAGGTGACTTTAGATGACGCGGATGTGGGATATTGAAGCCCTGGGATATGCCGCCACTGTCGGCGAAAAAGCCCAAGACAGCAAATAGACGGAGACAAGTTGAATGGCGTCGATGCATTTGTTAGGAGGATTATTTATCTCTTTTATTTTTACCCTTCGGCATTTTTGTTCCATCCCCCGCAGTACTTTCAAGTCTTCTCCCTCCCCTCGGACACGTCATCTGTCTTCGCGTGTTCTCGCGTGACTCTGCGTTCTAATAAAATGTATGCGATGTCTCCCGGAAGAGAAATCTCTCTCTCTTTGGTGACCATAATACTTTCCTTTAAACGTGCCTTCAATAATTGAGAGGGCATTGCATCCTAAGCACTGGTTGCCATATCCATCGCACGCTTTTAATAATGAAGTGTACAAATTCCTAAATCTGTTGATATTCTTGTAATTCTAATGAAATTCATCAAAGCTCTGTAGTATGAGCGTTAGAGTTATAATGGCTCAGCAATTTGCAATCAGTGGACTGGTTTTACAAAGTTATCTTTTATTTTCTGCTGCTACGATTATATCTTCGTCAATTATTAATCATATCATGCATATGATTGATCATATCATGAATATAGCGTTAGAAATATGGATAAGTTTACACCGTATCAGTCAGAGATCTGTTTCGATGCTAAATCTAAAGCTACGATTAGATAGCTATATTATTCTATTAATCACTACCACATATATATATATATATATATATATATATATATATATATATATATATATATATATATATATATATATATATATATATATATATATTCAAACTCGAAAATCCCGCCATACGGCAAACAAATATTATTTTCGCTCATAGAAATATACATATAAGGAAAGGGGATAGGAAAACACATACAAGACCAAAACAGGAAAGGTGGGGAAGGCGGTTTTGAGCAGATCACAAATGTAAAAATATTTCCTTATCCTTCCTGTGTTGGTCTTGTATGTGTTTTCCTATTCCATTTCCTTATATGTTGATTTCTATGTGCGAAAATTATATATATATATATATATAGTGCGGGTCGTGGTGGTCTAGTGGGTAGAGCGTTGGACTGCTGACCGGAGGGTCCCGGGTTCGATTCCCGGGCAAGGCACTTTGGGCACCTGCAGCTCCACCCAAGCTTGTTGATTTTTCGGGTACCAGATCTTCCTGGGAAACCATAACCGGCACAGGGAAAGGAACTGGCCCCCCTACCCTGATGTGTGAATATTCACACGCCGTCGGGCTTGGTACATGGGTGAGCTCTACCATCACCTACTAAACCGACCTTCGGGTTGATTACTGTGTTTATGGTTTATATATATAGTTTAAAACTCGGGAGTTGGCACACATTTGGCTCCAAGGGGCTTTTGAATCGCCCGGGATGAACCAATAACGTTTTTAATTAGTAGCCATAAACTTCTGTCCACCAGCACAAGACGAACCTCCTTGCAATCATTTCATCTAAAAACCGACTCCTCTACATTCATGAACGTCATTCTTCTTCATTCAACAAAGACAGTCGTCCTCCTTCGACCTTTGAAACGTAAAAATACGTGCAAGTGGTCTATATTTGAAATATTTTAATATTGATTTTAAGATATAAATATATATGCATATTCCATATTAAAATTACATTCGTGATATTCCATAGTTTCAGAAGAAATATTGCAGCCAAAAATTGATGAAGGTGACCGGAAATTTTGATGAGTACTGTGGATAGAAAATTGATCTGAGCACAATGTCCAATTGATACTGTAAAATAGAGTAACTTTGAATTGATATTACCTCCTTTATCAATCATTTATCTAATACAACAAAATTATTTTTCATGTGTTGAAACAGTAAGAATAAATACTCAAGCTACATGAACGATTACTGAAATGAAATTAGTTATCCAATGATAGATTGTAGTTATCCAGTGATGCCTCGACTTGCCGAATCCTACTTCCTAATCCCCCCAATCAGCTACCCTCTCTCTCCTCTCCACAAAATATCTTTTTTTTTAAAAAAAGCCCGTTCTCTATTTTAATTTAAAATAGGTAACCTACTTAAGGTCATGGGACCGCTAAGTTCACGCTGCCGGGGCCGGCCGATAAATGGGGGCACAGGGATTCCATGCCCCTCTTCGTAAATCAATCGTATCCCCTAGAGAGGGAGAGAAAGGGGCACAACCCACTTCCCCCACTTTCTCATGGTTTGCAAGCTTCTGACTTTTGAATCGAAAACCTACACGCTTTAATGGAAGGAAGAAAATAAGCGCAGGTTTGCTTAAGCTGATCGGGAATATTGAATATAAGACTCCTTGGCAACATTTAATTTTGAATAACATATTAATCGTGCATAAAAAATCGCTACTTTTCTTGGCGAAATAAATAGGCACATATTGAGTATGCTCGAAAGGGCACATGGAACAAGAAAGCGTTCACGACGTCTTTATCACCAAAAAGTCCGGAGCCATTTGACGAGCATTGATGAGGCAAGTGATAGAAAAGAAGGGATTTTGCTATAACGTGAAGGAGGAGGGGTCTTTCACGAGGTTTTTGGACATCAGACGCTAAGCTGAACACACTGAAGTAAATGCAACTTTTCAATCTCAAATTAGACCTGCTATTAGCAGACTCGGAGATGGTATTAATATAGCACAAAAAGCGTGTAAAAATTTGTAAGTGTAAATGCACACTAAAAGTTGAGTGAGTAAGACACGTAAAAGGAAGAAAGAGAAAAAAAAGGAAGAGAATAACTGTATCATTAGAATCAAAAGTAACATAGGAACTGATTAGGGATTTTCAACCAAAAACTACGAATACATTTTGTGTCCGAAAGGACCAGATAACAACACGTGAAATAAAAAGGATAAGATAATGAAGTTGGTGGTTTTATTTGTTTCGTTTGTTATAGTTAACTTTTGTTTTGCTGTTTCATGGAATTTTCCAGGAAATTTGTTCTATGAAAGTGGACCCCTCTCAATCTCAAAATGAACTCCACTGAGTTTCCTTTATTTTATTATTTACATTTTTATTAATTATAATTGGATTAACTAAAGCTCCTCCGATTTTAAAACATATTTCACATCCACAGCCTTAATATCTTCGCCAAGTTGTTAAAGCTTAACCAAGGTTCTGACTTCATACTCATCTCATAGTTTCAAAAACCGCTATAAAAACAAATTATTAAAATCTATGATCCGTTATTCACTCTTCCTTGTAGAAGTGAGCATAATTATTGGCGATAACTGCAGAAGAAAGAATATCTCATAATGTAGTTAAAGGTCGAAAATGTATAATAACAGTATGCATATTTCCCGTTTAGTGAAATATATTTCACTTCAAAAATCTGGAATTAAGGCCCGAAAAGTTTTCTTCTGAATGTTTCTTGTTGATATAATTATGTTCTTTAACCAGTATTTGATAAGCTTGTCTTGACATTAATTTGCCTGAAAATATAGGGTTAAATATATTGGAATGGGATGATTATAAAATTAAAAAATTTTGAGGTTTTATTTAAACACTTTTAAGTATACCTTGCCTCTCGATATTTCACAAAGTTTCCAGCAACTGGACTGCTTCTACAGAATGCAGTGAAATTTCTTCAGTGGAGATCCATCCTAACACACAAAATTAAGCGATCAATTATGTATTTACTAGAGAAGAGTACATACTTAAATTCCTTTTTTTTATGTGCAGCCACTCCCATATCACCCCTTTCTTATTAGGAATTAATTACCGCGGCTCAAACATCTGGCTCCATTGTTTCGGGGAGCTTTAGGCTTCTTAAATCCGCCTCTGTGATTTCGGAAGCTGCGTCTGACAGCGAAGCCACTTGTGCTCTTCGTTAAAGTTTAACATGCTTCAATATTCCACATGACTGCAATTTCTTTCTCGTGCAATCCAGTGGAAGTTTCGAAAGAAGAGTGTGATATTGACAAGCTTCCCCGTAAAAGATTATTATTAATTAGTTTCACAACCACAGATTGTTTTTACGACATACGACTAGCAAGCTTAAATTTGCTTTTTAACACTTTTGCTAGTTAAGTAGAAGGCTCAGTCGTTCCCTTTTCAAACCGAAATATTTTGAAGTTAGAATAAAATTCGAGGTTTTGGTGTGTCTCTCAAATTTACATCTTGGAATTTTCTCCTTCCTAAGGTTTTAGTTCCTTATACTTAAATCCTTTTTTTTCACAATTAACCAGGTGGTTAACTAGGTTAACTAGGAACAAATTTATCTAGTTCCTCCTTTTAACGCATTTATTTCCTTTTAACAATTTGTAAATCGGGTCACTAGCAAAACTATCGTGCTTGTTAGCGAGATTTGTATTTTGGAAATAATTTTAAGACGATTGCAAAAAAATAAGAAAACGATCTCCCACAAGAGTTAACACAGTGTTAATAGCAGCCTAAAAATTATATATCTAGCCAATTTTATATTTAGATAGTAAAAAGTTTCTATTTGCCTCAGGTTAGTACAAGAACGTTCAGTTCACAACCTTTAATAATATTTAATGACCTGTCTCAGGCTTTTTATGAATCTGCTAAGTTCTTCGAGGTCCTATTGTATCTTCTAGACACAGGGGAAGTTTCAGTGAAATAGTGCCATAGCTCAGCATTTATTAAGATACATTTAACGGTCATCACGCGCTGTATGACTTATAAAATTTCAAGAGGTGAGCGCTGTCTTCTCAAAGGCTTCGCATGTTTTATGGCAGAGGCAAAGCAACCTATATTACGGAGATGTGAAAAGAACGATCAAATCAATTTTTCCAAAAAAAATAGCATAAGCGATGCGGACTGAACAAATACACTTGCCTATAAATTTTGACTAAGTGGAAAATAAACGTTAAATATGAATGAAAAGGTCTCACTTATGACACTTACGATAAAATTCGACATCCTCAAATTTCACTGAAGGATTTATAACCTCTCCTATACCAAGGTAGTAATTAAATTGATATGAGTTAAATCACTTTAATTGATTGTGTTAACATGTCCCACGACTTATCGAAGATAAAGGGTTTAGAAAATCGTAATAACCTTTTCGACGTAAGGATTCGGGTTTAAATCTTAGAAATCCCTTTACAATCCCATTCCCTGCACTATACAGCCTTTGTTTAATATGTAACCGGGTTGCTTAACCATGTGTACCAGTTTGGAGTAGCGTGAAAGTCAGATTCGACTAATTGACCGTAGCCTACGTCTACAAAAAATCATGATTTCATATGTCCGAGGGCTTGTGCCTATTAATTATTCTTACACTTTCTGATATCGCCTAATAATGTGAGCTTACATTATTTCCATGCTGTCGCAAGTAAAATTGGGCAAAGGACATTTTGAAGAATGATTGATATAGCCTTTCGCCCAAAATGTTGTAACTTTCATATCTCTCTCTTCTAGTACATTAGTGTTGGCTAACTCGGTGAAATCGCATCTCTCTTAATTCCTTATTTAAAGTAGTTTAAGGTGTATCCATCCCAATTTCGAAATTATATTTTATTAAGATCTAACTAAACGTTTTTGCTATCTAGATGTTTTTCTGAACTCTACTTTCCCTACTGAATTCAGCTGTATCGAATGTTGTATTACTAGCATTAAATGCATTGCGAGATCCGTAAGCATCGTTTGTTTCTAGTTAAATTATGATAGGGTGGGTTAAAAAGCTGATACAGTTAGTTTTTCTTAGTCGTTATTATTTATGCTTACAAGAATGAAAACATACATTTTCTTCATTTAATAACTTCCTTTTTTGGTAGAAATCGTGAAAACATCGGAAACCCGAAATTAATTTTCGAGTTTAAAGAGAAAACCATAAGCCTAGTTATTTCACTACCTCCTCTTAACCTAACTTTTCAGTCTATCTAATTATATATATATATATACTCGCGTACATGGATATATATATATATATATATGTGTGTGTGTGTGTGTGTGTGTGTGTGTATATGTGCATATATATAAATATATATTTAAGTAGAATTTTAGATCATGTGAATTATTTTAAGACTTGTCAGCCAATATTACAATGTACCTATTTTATTAGATCCACACATATGCACAAAGACTAAAGCCAGTACAAGAAACTTTTTTAAAAGATCGATAATCACCGTCTAAATTAAATCAGATACAAAATATAATAGTCATATGGTTTTTATTCCGTTATTTACGGTTTAGATTAATCAAGTGTAGGGTTACGATCGTTGCGGTATCTCTGCCAAATCACAGCAGCTTGAGGGAGAGGTCGAGCTATTGGAATCCTGGGGCTCAAAATTTATTATTTTTTTAATTAGCATTAGTATAAGGTTATCGGAAGAAATTAAATGCCTAAACTACGTCGTGGAAACATAATTAATTTTCTCTCCTGCAGTGAAGGTTTGCATAAACGATATTTTTTGCTACCGATCGTATCGTTATGCGAATACAAGCGTATATGAATACGTGTGCCTAAAGTGTAATTTTTAATCTGAAAACTACCAACAGCGACGATTAATGAAGCAAGAATCAAATAAATAATATAGCAGAAAGTGAAAAAAATTGTTTTACTGGAATGAAAGAGTTTAACAACCAGAAACAAAAACTTTGAACTAAAAGGTTTTGTTAAAATATACATCTGGTGGGTGATTCTTTAGGAGGTATGAACTGCATTATTATTATTAATGGCAGCCTACCATTTAATTTAGGTTTTGAATTAACACACCGACCATCGCTACACTTTCCATCTCCGTGCAAAAAGACATAACTGGTCACCTAAACCTACACTGAACTTTTCGTTAATTTCGAATGCTATATACCTCCATTCTATCAAAAATGCTAATATTTTTGTTCTCACGACTTCACTTCTCTAACCTACTCCTGTCTATCATTGTCTTCAGAATTCCATCGAAAATCGAAATACCTGCCTCCTTCGGACGTCTCCTAACAACCTCCCTAACCTCCCACTCCTGGCACTTTGTCACTGCTTTTCATTCTGTCAAATTTACCTTTCCGTTTTTATGCACTTCCATCATGTATGGGAGAGTCAATGAAAACTTCAAAAGCAGGGAAGCGTTTTGATATGGCGATTTTAACCGATATAAAAAGAGCGAAAAATTGTTCCAAACCAATCCTAAAATTTGTTGTCATAGATGAAAAAACTTTAGGTGCTCAGCGTAAACAAATAAAGGTTTGACATGCACGAGAAAATATATGTGCATTTGGTATCTCCTTGTGAAAATTGAAGTCCAGAAAAATGACTGGAATTGCACAATAGGCATAAAAAAACGCCGAAAAATTGTGAAAGAATGTCTTATTATTCTTCTTCCGTGAATAAACTGTAAACATGAATGGAAAAACTATATTCAATTAAAATATTACCATCAGCATCGGCCAGCGCATAAAAATTGCATTGAAACTATAAAATCCTTTTTTAACTTTCCTAATAACCTTAAAATCGATTTTTCTTGCTAAATATTGACGAAGATATTATAATGAAATATGTTAAATACATATCAACAAAGTAAGAGACGCATAAATGCAGAGGGATTCAATCTCTCCAGCAATTACGTCGGGCAGACTAATGATGACAGTGAACTAACACCAAATCATCAAAAAAAATGAATATGACGACACATTTTTGGATGATTCATGCACGTTAGAGCTATAAATGAATTGTCTCCCTAGAATCTTGTTTGTTTACGGTCTCACATAAATGAGCTTAGCATAAATATTAATCCTCACCATGATCAAGCTCTAAAAACGAATACCATTCCCCCGAATCATTCCTCAGAAATAATAAGAGTGATGTTCTTAAATCTCCATCTCTTCCTTTCACTTTAGACGCTGTCATTCCATCCACGGATTCTTCTTATTCTTCGGCAGCGATATAGTCCTTCGTCGGGGACATTGAAACATGCCGACAGCTGCCAAAGCGATAAAAGAGTTAGCGGCTCACTCCGCGAGCCCGTTACAAGTAAACATCGTCTCTGGGTAATGAGACGGGCGGCAGGAACAGAAGTACGTCTGGAAGCCAGAAGGAATGAGGAAAACTTTCACATGACCGAGTATGTCATTCTTCTGTCAAATTTTCACAAATGTTGTCTTACTCCCTCCATAAATACACCAAATTCGTATCAACAAATTACTGAACAGAAAATATACCTTTGCGGAGATACAGCCCAGAATATTGTAATACCATGGGATGCATACCCTGGGGATGCTGCGCAAAAATTGGGGACGCCTTGCCATGGGTTCTCTGCAAGTGCATTAATCGAGGTGGCATTCATGAATGTTTTAAAACATACCTCTTGGATCCCGAGAGGGTATGGTCAAAAATTAAAATAAGCCGGAATGAGCGTTAGTCCCCACTATAGTCTTTCAGTATCGATAATGAAAACTTCACTTATTTCATTTGAAAATATATTCATAGTTAATTAATTAAAAATAATTAGCTAATTATATAAATAGCTATTTAAATCACTGTCTGACTTGGAAATTTTTTTTGGCAAAATGGATAGGAATTCTATTTTCTATTGAGAAAAATGCAAGCTAGGAATTAGGGACAATTTGACCGAAATATTATGCTAGACTTCCTTGAATCAATCAAATTTCATCGTATATTAAGTTCACTGAGAATTGATAAAATATTGGAATGAAAGTTACTGCCTTGCAACATATAATAGAAAATAAAAGCGGTGTTCAAAACGTTTTCTTCCTATAGAAGTTGAAAGACAGCTAGTCATAATCAAGCATAGCTCATAAGTTTAACGTAAAGGATGACAGATTTCCAATATTATTATTAAGATACGTTTCCCACGTAAATATTCCGATGGTATAGTAAGTACTAAGTACTGTTATATTTCCATGCCCCCCAAAATGAATATGTCAATATTGTTGGATTTACCGGCACCTATCAAACCAATCTTAGTGTTGATGCATTCCATTTTCTAGTTTCAGGTTTTCTATATTTCATAGTGACTTCAACTTCTTTTTTCTTAAAATAAACGTTCATTCTACATCTATTACACTGGTTTTGCCTTGCTCTCAGAGGGGGAAAATTGAAGAGTTTGGGTGAAAATAGACAATCTTTTCTTTCTATCCTACCAGTTATTGCCCATCTAGATTCTTAATTCACTCGCTACACCTCCATTTGCGTAGTCTTTAGGCATGTATAGGTGTGCATAAAGTTTCCTATCCAACTAGTGTACAGGGTTCGTCCGGAAAATAAGTGTACTGAGCTCAGGAAAAAAAATGTATTACACTTTTACATATCTTAAGCTAATATTCCCCAAAATAGGACCCTTGTGAGTCGATACACTTGTTCCAGCGGCGTTCCCATTCCTGGAACGCTCCCGCGAAGGCATCATCGGGAACCTCTCGAATACACGTCGTCACGGCCTCTTTGACGGCGTCCAAAGTCCCGTATCGCGTTCCTTTCAAACTCCTCTTTATCTTCGGGAACAGAAAGAAGTCCGGTGGTGCCAAGTCCGGGCTGTAGGGTGGGTGCGGCAGGGTTGCCACGCCGTGCTTGGCCAAGAAGTCCGACACGACAAGCGCGGTGTGAGACGGCGCATTGCCGTGATGCAGCCGCCAGATGTTTTTGATCGCTGGCCGGACGCGGGCGACTCGTTTCCGAAGCCTGCCGAACACTTGGACGTAAAATGCAGCATTTACAGTTTGTCGTTCAGGTACAAATTCGTAGTGGACGACTCCCCTTTTGTCAAAAAAGACAATGAGCATCGCCTTGATCCGAGATTCATGCGAGCTTTCTTTTGACGGGGTGATGATGGGGTGTGCCACTCCGCACTTTGTCTCTTCGACTCCGGATCTTACTCAAAGACCCACGTCTCGTCACCCGAAACAACGTTCTCTAAAAAATGTGGATCATTTTTGCAGTGATCCGCAAGTTGTGTCGCGATTTCCAAACGATTGAGTCTTTGATCATCACTGAGCACTTTCGGCACCAACTTTGCACAAATTTTTCGCATCTGTAATTGGTCCCTAATAATCTCGTGCACTATTATTTTTGGCACATTACACTGCTCTGCTATCATCCGAACACTAAGACGACGATCAGAGTTCAGTACATCGCGAACTTTTCGCACATTTTCGTTGCTGAGTGTCGTTGATGGGCGTCTAGGCCGTGGTACGTCGTCGACCTCTTCTCTGCCCTCCATGAACATCTTGTGCCACCGAAAGATCATATTTCTGGACATGGCTGACTCCCCGTAAGCCTGGTTAATCATACCGACAGTTTTGGTAGACGATTTCTCAAGCATTACCGCAAATTTGATGGAATAACGCTGCTCCAAAAACTTCGGCATCGCGTTCCGTGACGTGGGTCGAGCGTGGAGGTTCGCGTTAACAGAGCTCCTCACTACACCACAGTTCAGAGCCGACTGCCTTTTTCAGCGACGCTTGCCAACATGCCCCCCTCCAATCGCAGCCCGTCAGATCGGTGCTGGGCGCGCCTGGAGCGGCGGGAAAAAATCAGTACACTTATTTTGTGGACAAACCCTGTTCTTCAAAATGTTTCAATGAATTCATTAACTTAGCCTGATTTACTCTGGTAGTCGCCTCTCAAAGTTAGTAAAATAACCAAATTTATTTTGACATTCCATTATTTCCTGTGTTCAGTTAATGATCCTAATTGTACCGCTTGCTATACCAAAATTATTGTTCTAGAGTCCTCAACTACTGCTGATATTTAGGAATGGTAATCAATAATGAGCGAACCAAATCGATCAGCGATGAATAATGCCCACCAAGCCTGTACTAATTCGAAGGATTTCCAAAATAGGCCTCCATAACTATGCATAAATACGATTCCAGTACCTCATATGTCATATACGTAAGCAAGTTTACGTTTATGTATTCATTCAACAAAATTGGTAAAGCATAATATTTTTCCCACTTCTTCCTAGACTAATACCTTGAAAACCTATCCATGTTGGCACCAACGAAACTAATGTGGAATCAGTTACATCATCCGAAGGTTTTAATAGTGAAATCTAAGGCAATACTTTAAGTGTTTCCAAGTTTTCACGTGACTAATTATTTGCGAAAATTATCGAATGGGCAGTAGCAACATTAAAAATATCCGGGTGAGACTTCGCCAGCCCGTCAACCGACTAGTTGAAAAGTAAAGCACCCTACAGTTATGGCTTACTGCATCATTATGATACACAGGTATGAAAACAATGGAAACATCTTCAACCGGTTAATGATGCTACAAATTTGAAAAATAAATTATCAAATCCGTCACTCTGTGGACCCTCTTAATCGATTGGCTTAAGGATCGCTAAAATCAAGAGCTAGAGAGATATTACCTTCCTTGGATGGCATCAAAGACCTTACCTGCTAATGAAATGAAACAAAATTCTAAATGAAGAAAAGAAAAAATACTCCAGAATTCTTGCATTTGGCTATTCTACTGAAGAATGTAACATTGTAATACAAAGATTTTTGTATTTCAAATACATGTGTGTTCTTAGAGACGAGAAGTTTTAGTTTTGTTCATATATAGTAGTTATTCCAGAGATAAATGTAGTTTTGTGATTTTAAAGCAAACTTTTGGTGATTTTTAAGTAGTACATTTCTTACAATTTTTCCGGCAAAGGATTTTTCGTGGTAGTGAAAGAATATACTTAAAATTTCTTATCAATCATTCTACTGAGCAACACTGAATTTCGAGACTGTTCCTCGGAGGGAGAGAGGAGGTTACGGAAAATTAGTTCAGATTCCTTTTATTTCTGAGCATAAAACGCGTGAAAAGTGTTCGCGTTACATTTAATGCACGGAGAGGTTTTTATTTACTCGGTAAAATACGTGTCTCCATTTTAACGACTTTACATTAAATTAAAATCGTGCCTGCCCTTCGTAATATGTAGTGTGCTACATGGTTCGTCCGGAAAATAAGTCTTGACAAATAAGTCTTTTTTGACAAAAGGGGAGTCGTCCACTACGAATTTGTACCTGAACGACAAACTGTAAATGCTGCATTTTACTTCCAAGTGTTCGGCAGGCTTCGGAAACGAGTCGCCCGCGTCCGGCCAGCGATCAAAAACATCTGGCGGCTGCATCACGGCAATGCGCCGTCTCACACCGCGCTTGTCGTGTCGGACTTCTTGGCCAAGCACGGCGTGGCAACGCTGCCGCACCCACCCTACAGCCCGGATTTGGCACCACCGGACTTCATTCTGTTCCCGAAGATAAAGAGGAGTTTGAAAGGAACGCGATACGGGACTTTGGACGCCGTCAAAGAGGCCGTGACGACGTGTCTTCGAGAGGTTCCCGATGATGCCTTCGCGGGAGCGTTCCAGGAATGGGAACGCCGCTGGAACAAGTGTATCGACTCACAAGGGTCCTATTTTGAGGAATATTAGCTTAAGATATGTAAAAGTCTAATACATTTTTTTTCCTGAGCTCAGTACACTTATTTTCCGGACGAACCCTGTATAACATTAAATTTTAAGGCGCAACAAAAATAGCAGATATTTATTTGATTAATGAAAACATTTTAAATTTATGACTATCAACTACATGAAAAATACTTTGAAAGATAATCCCCAAATATATTTGATAGTGATCATAAGAATCACACAGGTTAAAATATTCAGAATGTCCACTGATACGGTATTTCAATTTTGTTACAATATAATTATTTAAATCAATATTTTGTTAAACTTCAGCATTAATTACGATAACTCGTCCGTCATATTAATAATATATAGAGGTCTATAAATATAACAGAGATTAGGTCAAAGATATAATTTAATGCCTTAGAATCATGATATAGGTACAATTGGCGTGATTCAACTTCAAGTTTACTAAAGAAATAAATCCATCAATCTTTTAATCCGCTTTATTCCGTATAATCAAGTTTAATCATTTGATATAGCTCCCTACTAAACATTTAATTCGCCTTTTTTCAACCATATTAATTCATTGCAAACATTTACAAGCGATTAGTCCGAGCGACAAGTCTTAAGTCCGAGGATAATAGCCGCGCAAAATAACTACCATTAGGTATTACCACCTGTTATATCAGAATGCGATAAATTATGTCAGTACTGATATACCTACTTACGAATTACACATACTTAATTAGATTGAACATGTTGTAAGAGTAGGGACGCATTTTACTTTAGCAGCATTCATTTTTAGAGAATCATTTCAGATGACATTTGACGAATGAGAATAATTCTTTTGTTATGCATTAATTGATTCATTCCTTAACCATTCAAACTTTTATACCACAAAAGTTTGACTTGACAACTATTATTTAAATCAAAATGCATTTGTCAAACATTTAAAAATCAGTAATAAGAACAAAAACCTCGATCGCAGCATATACTATTACTTGAATAGAGAAAGTTTTCACGATTCATCGCGAGCACAATGCGTACTAATTATCGAGAATAGCAGCATATTTATTCAGGAGGACACATTCGTAAGGCGTCGAAAATTCAGAAAATATTTTTTTTAATGAATTAAAAATTTAACAATGATAGTATATTCCCCTTAAAAATGAAATTTGAAAATTAAACAACTTATCTTTTCCACTTAAAATTTAGAAATACTTTATTGAAGAAGGCCGGTATCACCTTTTCCTTATGGGACGATTCGTTGCACTTTTAATGACAAGCCGAGTTGTTTAACTTTCAAATTTCAATTTGATGATTTTCCACCACGTGACGCCAGAAACTGTTTTATTTTTCCGTAAAACTGAATGTTTTTATTCTAAAATGTAGTTATAAGTTAAGTTTTACGTGACATCGAGGACTTCCTATGAAAAAAAAATCCAAAATAATAATTAAAATGGAAACTTTAATTTCGAAATTTCACAAAAGAGGACTGCAGAAGCTGTCGACATTATGAAGTCATTTCGAGAGACAATGAGAGAGATTAGGATGGGAGAGAAAGAAGCGACAATAGATAAAACGATGTGCTGGAATCTGTAGTGTTAATTAACTACCCTAGCCATTAGTGAGCGGCGCCAGCGGAGAAAGCGAAAGGAAGCGAGTTCAAGAACATGAAGTAGCAGTACAGAGAAGACCACTGCGAGTGAAAAGGAGAGAGAGAGAAGGCGTGAAAAAAACTACAAAGAGGCAGCATTAGAGAAGAGGGAAGGGTTACGACAAAGTGGGAAGGGCACCCGGATCGAATGCTTGGAATACCGACGTCGTCAGGGCAACACTGTTGGGAAGAAGAACAACCTGAGTGAATGCGATTGCTTCTGTGGAGCCAATGGAGAGACGGCGAGATGGTGAGAAAGGAGAGGGTCTGAAAATGTGGACGGAGGAGAGGGAGAGAGAGAGAGAGAGACAGGAAGTTTGCCGCGGTGCGCTAGGAAAAGGAGTGTAGAGGGTGAGGAAGGTTTAGAGGGATTTCCTTCAAGGATGATGTTTTTGCCGCGGTCTCGAGCTCTTGGCTAAGGAGGCGCCTCAATTTCCTAGGGCCCGCGAAATACTGCGATTGCTGCCGTCGGCCGGGTGGGGCTACGAGGAGTTGGATAGGCTAAAACAAAAAGAGAGAAGGAAAGGGTGGGTCGAGGGAAGAGGAAAGGAAGGAGGATGGGAAATAAGGAGCGGAGTTCTTATTGGTTTCATCTCCCATCCTCCCTCTCTTAACCCCCCTCAATCTCTCCAACAATCCTCCGAAAGTGGAGACTTGCTGCACCCCCTCCCCTTCTTTTCCACAGTCCATGATAGGGTAGGGGACCGTTTAATGAAGCTGTTTGAAGTCGGGGTCTTGTCCTCTTCCACTCACCACAGCCCGCAATACCAATAACAAGGGAGTCAAATCGGGAGGCTGGGGAGAAGGAGAGAGGGAGTTGGCGAGAACGGCTTCGTGGATTGAAAGAGCGATTGAAGAAAGCGAGGTGGGAGGGTGTGCAGGAGGGAAGAAGCGGTTTTGAGAGGAAAAGATACGGACGAGAGAGGGCAAGGTGGCCGACTATACTACGTGATGGGGTCCCTCTCGCCCGAGAGGAGGGGAGACAGAGGAAAGAGAGGGAGACCGCGTGAGAGGGAGACGGGGGGGTAGACGAGGACGAATGCGAATTCTGATCGGGAAAGGAAGACGCCGTGAGGAAAGTGAAAAAAAACAGGGAGGTAGGAAGGACTTATGGTGCATGCGAGGAGCTGTACAGAGTGGGGCGATCGGTCAGCGCGGAAGCTTTGAGCGGATAGCCCGGAGTGGCCAACGGGAGTGGGTATCGTCTAAATGGGATCGAGGGAGTAGGATATGTCGAAGGGCTCGGAGGGAATTGGCACGCTCGGTGAAAAATAAGGGCACGCGGACAAATGGAGATTCGTCTGCCGGAGAGAGAATTCATTTCGAGAGCCCCGGGGTATGTTATTCAAATTCTCGGCGATATCGTAGAAGGGCCAACGATAAATGAGGCGGGAAAATCGTGTGACCGGTTCCTGAAGCTGGACGATTCATGGTTCCATCCTTTATATTCCACGCAAATAAGGAACGGGCTACGTTCTACTCGCAAGGTAGAATACACCGAACATTTTTATATTAGGGTGTTACCTTTGGAAGTAGCGAGAATCAATTGAGTACAAACGGAACTTAAAAGCCTTTGAATGTTTGTTCCTTTAACGCCAGGGTGTTCATCAAAGGTGCATCCTCATGTCAAATTCTCCAAATAGAATGTTTAAATGAATGTTCACTTCAGTATGTTTATAAACATTTTCAGGAAAATTTGCCCATATTATAAATTATCACAAGAAATAAATAAATTAAATAGAAAAATTATTGACCTTGAACTAAAGACTTTGAGTGTATTCCATCTGACAGAATGTTTAATCGATGCTGAACTAAAATCTTGAGAAGAACATTCGCAACTGACTTTTATTTTTGTATCAAGTTTTAAAGCCTTGAAAAGTACATCTAAATGGCTTTGTACCCTGGCTCTAAAGCACTTATGAGATAGGACAGATCACATTTAACATCATGATATCCAAATATTTTCACATATATTAGGCATCGGATAATTCAGTGGATTCTGCCATTCTTTGATTCTGAAATCTTAAACGTTAATTTAAAAGGTCGGTAGTATTTTATCAGCATGTAATATGGGTTGAACTCTCAAACGATCATTTTTAATTCATCGTTGATACATCGTCAATATTTTATTTTGATCTAGGATGGCGCCTACCTAAGTTGTCTTTTTTCTTTGTGTTATATCTTCTCTTACTATGCTTCTTGCTCTTACCAATAATGTGTGTATCAGCTTCTTTGTAAAGAGACTTTAAAAGTAGTTCCATTAGTTAAATAAACATTTTTAAAGTGAAATAATTTGAAAATCCTGAAAAATAGAAAGGAACTGGAAGAGGTCATTAGGAATTCACTTCGATGCAATTAAACTTCTAAATTCATGCACCCTTCACCGATACAAATAAAAAAAGTACGAGAATGAAAATTTTCCCTCATTCAAGTCGTCATGCGTGTGTGCGAGAGAGTGAGTGTGAGAGAGAGGGGGGAGCTGAGAGAGATAGAGATGGAAAGAGAGAGAGGGAAGGAGAGAGAAAGAGGCTTAAAAAAGAAAACACTCCACTGAGGTGAGCTCAAGTTCATCGAAGACTAGGGAAACGTGACTGGCTCCGGAAAGTGAGAGCCCGGGGGGGGTGAAGTAATGAGAGAGAAGATTCGGGGGGCAGAGAGAGAGAGGGGGGGAGGATGAGGAAGGTGGGGAATAGATGCGTGAGTGAGTTTGTCGTGTGGATCTTTGCGACGGTGGGTTAGAGCGAGGTGCAACTGGAGAAACCGCACGAAGCCGAGAATCAATTATTCCCACCCAAAACTCGACCTGTGAACATATTATTATGCTTGTTCGCAAATATTTTCCCCATTTGATACGTTTGAATTAGTATGAATATAAGGGGTAGAGATAGGAGCAGAGTGGAGGTAAAGGAAGGAAGCCAATTGGGGGATTGGAGAAAGAGAAGAACAGGAAAACCTGAGTTAGGTGCAGTCTGGAGAAGGCAAGAAAGAAGTGAGACTGTTTTGTCCAAAGATTTGTTGCAGAATTGAAGACAACAAATTCTTGAGATTTAGACATTTGTCCAGTGGGTACCAAAACAACTTGGAATCAATGGAGATAATTAATCAGGTTAGCAAACTAAAAACTACATGCCGACATGAATGTATTTGCATTGGCACAATGCTATTAATTTTGGTGTCACAAAACTTGAATACTTATGAAAAAGAGTCTTTCTGCAGTCTTATTACCATTTTCCATTGTGATTTCCAGAAGGGCAATTTTGTTCTAAATAAGCATTCTTCGGATAAGATGCATTTGACGAAATCTAAAAACGACCGAAAGTTTACTTGGGACGATTTTTTGAGTCATAACCCCTTAATCGGACTCCATCAAGGTTTTGAGAGTGAAGAGAAAAGTTGAGTCAAGTGTACCATGGAGAAAAAGGAAATGGAAAGGCTGCCGCGAGATCAGGTTACTCCGCACACTCCCCCGTCGCACAATCCCCCGTCGCACAATCCCCCATTCTCTCTGAGCTCCCCACCAAAATAATAGGGCGGATGGCACCGAGAGAGTGCGGGATTAAAAGGGTTGGTTGCAGGGAGGAGGGAAAGGAGTGAGAGGGGCGGGAATAGGCGGAAGGGGATGCAATCGGCGGGAATGAGCCCGAAGTGCTTCCTGCGTCTCTCTGCCATCCCCGCCTCTCTCCCACACGACTGCGCGACCCTGGCAGGACGGGCAAATGGGGGAGATGACTTCATTGAAAAATAAGATGTCTGAGTGAACCTCAAGATTGGGTGCAGTGGGGGTGGGGTGGGAATTAAAAAAGAGGAGAGGCGTTGGGTGAGAGTGCCAAGTGCTGGGGAAGTGGCAGACGAAACCGTAAGGGGAGGCGGGCGCAGGATATGGTGATGAATCAGCCTTCCCCATGCTCGTACCGCCTAACCCTCCGCTTACCCCAACCTACCACCCCTCAACCCCCACGCGCGGGAGAGGCATCGTTGTCGGCGTCCTCGACGCTAATGCGCGACGTCGAGCGGCAGGGACACCAAGCGGATCGAGACGGTGCGGCGGCGCCTGTGAGCGAGCCGGTTGGTGAAACCGCAGGAAGGGAGCCTAGTCAGTGCCTGCAGATTAATTTGAGTTCGCACGCGTGGCGATCCTCTTTGGCTCCTTTAATTATCCCAAGGGAAACCAAACGGGCGGGGTTTGGTCTTCGTGCTGGGAATAATTAATAACCCCATCTGCCAATTACGATCAAAAGCGGAGGGAAGCTGGTTAAAATTTAAACGACCCTGCCAACTTAAAAGTTTCATTCAAATAATTACACATCGTTTCTTTAAATGAATAACACTTCCTGGTATCTTTCCGGTTTAAACATTTTTCCGTTTATACATTTATACCGACAAGCACAGACTATGTATTATTATTAGGTAATCTACCGCTTAAGGTAGGTTTTGGATGGACACAACTATCAAATAAACATTTTGTAACTACAAAAAAAACCCAATCCAACAACCTAATCTACATCAGGTCCCTCTTCATCTCCGCGTACTTCCTTCCTCCCTTCATCCCGTCCAACATCCCTATCCTGTCCCTGCCCTTTCCTCGCTTGCCCAACATTCTCCTCTCTATTACCTTCTGCAACATTCCACTACCGCTCAATATGCCTTTCAACCAGCTTTCCTGGCTCCATAGGATTTCTCTCAACAAACCCCTCTCCTCACCCACCATCTCCAGTACTTCCTCATTGGTTTTCCTTTCGGTCCATTTCACCTTCTCCATTCTTCTCCACACCCACATTTCAAAAGCCTCCAATCTACGTCTATCCTCCTGCTTCAGTGACCACGTTTCCGCACCGTACATACATAGCTACGCTCCATATCAGAGTTTTTACTAGTCTTGTCTTAACATCTCTACTCAACGTCCCCGTCATCAACTCCCTCCTCCTTGAGAAAGCCTCCTTGCCTAGCGCAAAGCTTCTCCTTACGTCCCTACCACTTTGACCGTATTGGTCCAAAACACTTCCGAGATATGTAAACTGTTCTACCAGCTCTATTTTTTCCCCGCCTATTTTAATATTTAGCTTAGCCTTTTTCTTTCTGGAAAATCGCATAACCTTTGTTTTATTAATATTTATTCTCATCCCATATTATATTTATCGCACTGAACCTATATAAATATATATATATATATATATGTATATATATATGTATGTATGTATATGTATATATATATATATATATATATATATATATATATATATATATATATATATACAGACAGGTGTGTTAGTTTCCGTTGTCCTTGTTTATCGAAAATGGAAAACGACGAAACCATGGAGGAACAAATCAACATCATGTTTTTTGGGGAAGTGCGGTAAAAGTTTTCAAAAAACTACTGAAATGTTGACAGCTGTTTACAGTGTTAATTCTTTAAAATAAACATCCATTATTAAGTGGATTAAGCATTTTAAAGATTGCTGACTAGTCGCCACGGACGATACAAGGTCGGGAGGACGCCACGGACGATACAAGGAAAATCAACAGTGCACATATTTTAACGTAACACGATGGATGGATCCTTCTCCATGACAATGCACCTGCACATTTAGCATTGGTTGTTCGCCAGTTTCTGGCAAAAAATTCAATCATTATCCTTTATCATCCTCTTTATTCACTAGATCTCGCCCCCTGTGACTATTTCCTATTCCGAAAATGTAAAAATGTGATGAGAGGACATCACTGGGAAGATGTGGACACAATAAAGCAAGAAAATCCAAGAAAACTAAAAAGCCTAACTGCAAAGGACTTCCAAGGGTGCTTTAAACAGCGGAAAACAATATGGAATTAGTGCATGGCAACGAATGTAGAGTACTTTGAAGGGGACAAAATTGAAGCAGATTTAATTTTGCAAAATAAAGTTTTTATGGCCTCAGTTTGCGTATTTATTAGACTGGGTAGTATTTACTTATATATGTAAATATATTGTGGCGGGATAGGAAAAGGGAAGTCTAGGTAAAGCCTCACGACTAATGTTAGTTGGCTGTGGATGATTACAGTGTTCTGATCACTACAAAACCGAACCTCTATTCGAGGATAGCGTGAGGAATTCACGACTCCACGTTCCAAAGAGGAACGATACAAAACAAAATTTTGTGTTAAGGGCGGTAAAATGAGCTCGAGGGATACAGCAATATCCCGAGGATTAGTTTTCCGCTGGTACAAGATGTCTCGGGAGGGCAGAGAAGAGGTGGACGATGAGAAATGTCCTGGACATCCCTCATCATCACAGTGTTATGGAAATGTGCAAAAAGTGAGATACATGCTCAATTCTGATTGACCTCCAGGAAATTAGCAGAGTGCAATATTCAGAAAACCACGGTGCATTTATTCTCACAGAAGTTTTGGCCATGATAAAGGTGTGCCAAATTGGTCCCCAAGGTGCTGTCAGAAGAATACTTGTGTGACAATATTGCTTTAGATCTCTTGAACCACGGTGAAAGTGACCAGATTTTTTTAGAATTGGTGGTTACGGGTGACGAGTCATTGGTATTTGAGTACGACGCAAGTATAACCCTTTGAGAACCATTATGAACCACTGGATTATGTCAAAGGGGCCCTGACAAAATGCCTGAACGAGGTTCCTGTTTATCCCTTACAGGAATTATACCACAACTGGTGGAGGCATCGGTGTTGGTATGTCGATGCATAAGAGGGTTCTTATGAAGAATTCTAGGAATATGTGCTTTGATCTGAAATAAATTTTTTTCCCCAGACTTATTCTACTTCTTTTTGGGGAAGTCTTCCTTCGTACCTACTAAATTCAGTTTGTATTTCATTGTGTTTTTATCACCGTATCTTGTTGCCATTGATTAAAGTATCGAAATATCTGAGTTGGGAAGATCTGGTTGTCTGTATACACAAACCTATGCTAGTTATTCTCACCACCACATGCCAGGTAGTTATTTTCCAGGACTGTCATATGCTTAATATGTACTTCCGAGATCTCACAGATGGCCAAATTAATTGAAAGTCCAGTATACCATCAGTTACTCATGGTGTCTTTTGCAGGGTAAAACCTTGAATTAGGTAGTTTTTACAAGGTTTGTGTATATTCTCAGGTCACTTAATTACATTCTCGGAAGTTGGTGAAGATAGAAGTCTGATTGAGCTTCAAATAGTCAGAAAATTTTTATAAATACAAAACACTGATGCTACACTTTACAATAGAGTTTGAAAAAATGTGAGAGAAGCATGTTCAATACTTAAAATAAAGTTTGGTGTACGATTTAATCATCAGCAATCATTTTCTCCACGTTTTTAAGAGCGTCGGAATGCACTACCAATTGAGACATGCCGCAATGCATACGATGTGCGTTTCAAGTGCAACAGTACAAGAAAGCAAAGCATTTTGTCGCAACAAAACCAAGCAGCTTCGGCCACGAACGAGCCTGTTTTTCCAGTGGGTAAAAGTATTCCTCAATTTTTACCCGTATTAGATGGAAACGATTTGGAAAAACTACTGTTCCACGCACGCTTAATCAGGGGAACATTGACTCGAGTATATTATATCAAAGCAAGGAACTTATAGGCGAAAAAGTTACCCAGCCAGGTAAGCGCACCTTGATTTCGTGCGTCGCCACCTCTACAAGGAGAGAATGAAAGAGGGCGTGGTGTTTCTGAAGGGATCAAGGGCCCACACCTCATCTCGCCCTCACTCCTTTAGACTCCTGAACGTGTGCATGTTCTTACGCGTATGGTCCCGAGCGTGTCAGTAACAGAGAGGGAGGAAGGAAAGCACTCACGGAGAGGGAGAGGGGATGGAGGCGTAAGAGGCGAGAAAACGGGTGTGGAGTGCATATGTAAAATGGTAGAGTGAGAGGCGCAGTCTTCTGGAGGAGAACACTTGAGAAAGCGGGTGGAAGGGATGCGACGGGACGGGAACTCCAGGAGGGGAGGGGAGAGCTGGGGGCAGCTGAGAGAATCCCAAATTCTGGTGGTCGGGCAGGCCGTGAATCACGGGACTACTATAGCGTCATCGTGAAGGGTGAAAGAGGGGTTGCCAGGGGATATTTCGTGCCCTTTATGCCTTTTGTCTGGTAAATCGAAACCTATGGCATTTGTCGGCCTCCTTCATGATTCAGAAACGAAATTCCGTCTCCTTTGATCTCAGAATTGAGAACGGCAAATGGGAGATAATGACAGCTTGTATCTTGCCTGTGATACACACAGATAAATTAGAGAGAAGTCAAAAGAAGTACTACGTGTATTGACCGACGAGGACAATTCTAATAATCATCCAGTTTATATAATGTGTGTGTGTTGGCCGCGGTAGCCCTGGGGTAGAGCGTTGGAATACTGACCGGAGGATCCGAGTTCGATTCCCTGGCAAACCTCTCTAGGCACCTAAGCAATGTGATTCTTCGGGTACCAGATTTTCCTGGAAAACCATAATCGAGGAAATAAACTGACCTCCCTACCCTGATGTGTGAAGTTCATACGCCGTCGGGCTTAATACTGGGTGAGCTCTACCATCACCTACCAAACCGATCTTCGGGTTAATTAATGTGTCTATGGTTCCGACCGCGGAAGCCTTGCCTCTCCCGCTGCCGGGCACGACACACGGCCTCTTGGGCCGAGTCCCGTAGTTTCCAGGACTCATATTATCTATAGTGCCCATCATTATATTCTTGGGAATCATAATTGAGGTGGTTTCCTGTTGCCTTCCTCAATAGTGTTTTTAACGTGAAACCATCACCTAATGGCCGCCCCACTGGGGTTAGACGCCATTGCAGCCGCCTCACTGAGGAACAGACGCTGCGTGGACTACCTTCCGCCTGGCTCCTAACCTTCGACCTATCTGGCATGGGTGACCCTTCCAGGAGTAATTATTATTACTCCCGCCAGCACAGCTCTAGGGGTAATCGGAACACACAAGCCCTTCCACCACGACAAGGTTGTAGTCCATGGGAGGGATATATATATATATATATATATATATATATATATATATATATATATATATATATATATATATTAATGTGAAGGTTAAGATCGTAGTCATCTTCAGAGGATGCGGAAATAATCAGGACAAGTTCTAAATAATGGATACATAAGAAGGCACGAGAGTAATTATAGCAGGGATTATGGACTACAGAATAGCTTCACCCTCATTGCAGCATAACTAAACAGCTTAATATGAAAAGTTTAATGTTAATCAGCAAATGGTATAGGTTTGAGGTCCTAGGCACTGCACCTATGAGAATCGATTTCGGGGTTTTCTAACAAATACGGTTACAACAAAAATTTTCATTCCCCGTAGACTTTTATGAGTAAATCAAAATTTCATAAACTGTTGTAGCATTTTTAAAAATAAATAAATAAATATATATATATATATATATATATATATATATATATATATATATATATATATTCATAGATACCATAATGTCAAAAAATATTTTCAATTTATCGAATACTTTAAAGGTAGAATTCTAATTTTAATGAATGAGTACGCTTTGCATGAATACACAAAAGGATTGACTAAGTGTCGTTTTTCCATTGCAAAATTCCATTCTATAATAGTAGGAAATTGAGCTACACATGCAAAATGTAAACATTATACGTATGAAGTCGCGTTAACAGTCAATTGCCTAAATATTATCTATGTATTTGATTCTCATACACTCATATATGTGTCTATGAGTGCATGCATATCTCCAGTCTAATAGTATATTTTATACATCAAATGAAACATTAATCATGCATATCAAGACGATTCTAAAACTGTCACAACTTATCTATACATTTAATCGGAAGATCCAATCTCTGAAAACCCAAACACCACATCTATGAAATGGGTTCATAATTAGTTTCTTAAGTATATGCAAATTACTGCGGAATTGCATATGGAGGTGTATTACCGGAGAGATACATTTGGAATAGGAAGTTCCGAGGTAGCATCGGTAACAAAAAACACCACACTTCTGTAACAAGCAGAATATTAAGCGTATGCTAATTATGCCTATAACCTACTTATTGGTTGCTAACCAAAACCCCTCTTCTTTACAATGGTTTGTAGTAATAATGCGTCATACGCGGTAGCAGAAACTCATTTAGAGAAACGAGAGAGGGGGTGAGAGAGAGAGAGAGAGAGACACTCGGCGATGCAGCCACAAATCTGCATGCATAATCAGTGATAGTGATATCCCTCTCTGCGGATAGCAGTCAGTCCCTCTCAGAGAATTTCTAGCGATGACAAAACATGTTCCAGCAATTCAAAGAGGAACTAAGAGCACAGAAATAATCAAAAACAGATAATTTATTCCAAAATGTAATGGAATTACTTCCAATTAAGAAGTTAGGATTGAACTTAAAGAGAAATTCCAGTGTCTGAAAAGCGATATTTTTACCTGAATATTTATAAGTAAAGATTTAGTTGCTATCCTCAAAATAAAGAGTTAAGACATAAATAAAGAATAATAATGTACATAAATATATTATACCTACGCATACACATTTATTTAGTCCCAATCAAAATGAGGTGATGACCAAGCTACAGAAATACGTATAAGCCGTAACCAGATGTGATTCGCTCCCTCATGCATTTATCACGATAGTTATTTTTGTTGTAAATTAGTACATGCATGAATTTACGAAGATATGTGGTGCCAAACACATAGGGTGAATATTTATCGAAAGATTTAAAGGCCATTTAACATTTTTTTAATATCATATAGCGTTCTAGAATATCGACTCGAAGATATTTCGAGCTACACGCGAGCGAATACACCACCAATTTCTGAGCACGGAGGAATCATTTAATTGAAACGATGAAATTCATAGTAGCAACGTGGTTTTATTTTAAATTACACTAACTCGAACAAGGTCTATAAATTTCATTTGATATCATCTTCAATAGGTGCAATCTTCACATCATAACATACCTCTGGGAGGATATGAAAATAGTAAGGTAAAATGGTGCAAAAACGCCTATTGTGTGCGAGTAACACGTGTAGTTCACTTGATTCTCCACGAAGACGTGAGGCTGACCGTTGAAAATTTCGATTCTAGCAAGCTCTACCCTTTGAATGGATTAATGGATGTACCCCTCGTGACGGTTTGCATCAAATTTATGTTGTCTATAACTTCCGTTTTATGTTTCTTTAACCCTATAATCAATCATTTGCTACAGTATCACAATCCTATGGAAATTGTCCCCTTGCCATGTTAATACAGATTACGAGTATACTACACTGACTGAGCGAAGCAGTTTGAGAAACATAGCGGTATATTTTCTCGACTGTCAACACCTGCAGCCCGTTCAGAAAAACCGCAAGTCAATTTACAGGTACCGATAATTTTCAAATGACAATATATTTGTTTTAAAAATTAATAAGTCTTCTTTTCACATGATAAATGGTTCGTGACGTTTCGTTTTTACATTTTCATTTGTTCCTAAAGTGCTTGTAGGTTGGCCTGTAGCCTTCAGCAATGGTATCAACGACACTTAAAAGAATTGGTAAAATATTTGGGTTTTATTATAATTAACGATATGTTCTGGGGAAAGCACATTCTTGTAATTTGCAGAATAGCAAATAAACAGTTAGGATTCATAAAGAAATACTTTGAAAATTTAATGGTAGGGCTAGACATCTTTGATGTTTTACGTTATTAGATCCCACCCAGAGTATGCTGCAAGTGCATGGTATCCTCATAAATTAGGCTTGATTTTGGAACTACATCCAGTACGACGTAGAGCAGCAAGTTTTATGAAAATTTGTTATGAACAAGGTAGCAGTGTCACGACACTATTAAAAGAATTAGAATAGGGGCTGTCGACGGCATATTTATTCCCATTACTACGCTGGAATCTTCTTTCTGAATTATAGCCCTCAAATTATTTCCTTGTCTTTTTTCGTTCGGAGGATGTTGCTAACTTATTTTTTCTCATAGGATCGTGAATCATATAGCTAAAGATATAATGGTTCGCAGCCAGACAAAAGGAAGGTCACTTACTGGGAATAAGTGTAGTAAAAATCACACTATGATTTCATCGATAATCTTAAATATATCACATTTGTCTTAATGGAAAAATAATGGACAGTTAATTGGAGTTAAACCATAATATTCCGTATTCAGGTTTACACTTACGCTTGGAAAAGTATGCATTTAGAACATAAAAGTATATCTGAAGTGTACTATTACATGTTCCTACACAAGGACAACGAAAGATTTTCGGATATATGGATCACAAGCTTTCTGTTGACTGACCTATGTCAGTGGGCCAATTTATTCATGTAGCTGCAAATGGATTTAATTCGTATTATAGGTCTTTTTATGCACGTGATTAAGATGGTAGTTTCGTGTACTTAAAACACAAATAATCCTCAGTATAATATTTGCTTTTATTTATATACAACGTAATTCTGAAATACTACGATCATGGCGAGTAAAAAAGTATGCAATTTGATCACTATTGCAGTGTAGTATTTATATTCAACATAATTTTGTCATTAATTCATCGCGCGGAATTGGATTTTGCCAGGCGTAACGAACACTGAATTTGAGCTGAAAACGAACTAATGCCCTGTGAAATTTAACGCTGACTGGAGTATAACATGAAATCGAAGTCATCGAATTTTCCTGTAGCGGTTTACCGAAAAAATGATCAACTTTTAAATTCTTATAGAAATAATCAAAGACTATCGAATTTAGCAACACCTGTTTACCATGAAAAACAATAAAAATAGTAATGAACCCGAAGGTTGGTGATGTTAGAGTTCACCCAATTCTAAGTCAGACGGTAATTCACGCATCAGGGTAGGGGGGCCAGTTCCTTTCCTGTGTCGGCTACGGTTTCCCAAGAAGACCGAGTACCCGAAAAATCACACAGCTTTGAGCTGAGGATGCTCAGAGAGGCGTGCTCTAGAATCAAATCCGGACTCAGGTAGTTCAACGCTCTATGCCTGGGCTACCACAACCCATGCAAGAAGATTATTTTTCACTTAGTTATGAAAAACGTCGATCTTAAATATTTAATTTACAAATTCTCCATTTACATCCCTGTTAAATACGCCAGGACAACTCTCTTTAATTGCAACTGTTTATTTCATTTTTATATTAAAATTCACTCGTGATATTCTATTGAAAACTGTTCCATTCAATCGAGTCGTTCATTCCCTGGGACCCGCAAGGTAGAATGTAATTCTATTTACGGAACAAGGACCCGTAACTGAAAAAATAGAATCATAAATTCCACACTGTTCTCGATGATTTATTGTACTCTTACTTCAATACAAATGATAGAAGGAATATTTTGGATGAATTTCAAATGTCACTGACGCAGGCGGTCTGCCAAAATTAAACAATCCAACAACATTTAACTCAGGGACGACTTCCAAATGACATAGCTTGGAGAATAATTGGTCATCGGACGTTTATCGCCAATAGATACAGTCTCCCAAGACTACCATATTCGACGGACCCTATTTTGGGCTACCACTTTAGAAGGAAAAGAATTAAAGCATTAGTAGAGAGGGAATGGAAATGTATTTCCATTTCCTTTACAAAAGTAATGGAAATACAATAAATTTGTGAGGGAACCTTAAATCGTCTCGATGGCCAACGATAACCGTTTTTTTTTAACATTACTCCCTTCTTAAAATAAAAAATTCCAGATCACAAAACGTGCCTCCCTCGTCTTAAGCAGCCATTGAACCAATGCAAGCAGTATTTCAAGCAATTGCCTCCACTGCTGGAGGCAAAAGGTGGCATTTTGCGTTAGTAGTAGTCGGCATTTTTTTACACTGTTTGGAGAGCGCTAGATAAAATGATTAGATATTACAGCATTCTTGAGCAACAGGTTGCTGACCCCTTGTCCCAGGGAGTACACAAACCTACGACCAGAGCTGGCGAATGTACCGCTTCTCTGACAACCTCTGGACCTTCACTTATATCTATACAATGCCTCGAAAGCAGCCGTAATGGTTCATGTCAGGGGGAGTTAGTGAACCAGTCATCAAAATAAGGTGATTGAAAGATGCTTAAAAAATGACCTTCGTGATCACATACATGCTTTGCTTTTTAGTGTTGTCCCTCACATTTTTAATAAAAGGAATGAATCCTCGAAGCTGTCCATTCGCTGTACTCATCTTATTTCACCACCATTTTCCAACTTCCAGGACAATTGAAGATTTGGCTTATTTTCTTGATTTTGTTGGAAAAATTACAAGTTCAGTACTAAGCCTTTAGTTTCCAGGAACTCTCATCACAGGACTAGGGATATTTTATGACTAATTGTAATCTTGCAATTGCATTTTTCATGGGCAAAGCTTTTCTCTAAGTTATTTTCAAGTCGAAAACTTTTAGTTTTTTAAAATAAGGCCCAAATACTTCCACATCATTCAAATTTGGTCAAACAACCTTAAGATAAATAGCATATTTATTTCGTTTGGGTCTTTACTTTATTTTGCTAATGTATGTTTCAAAAGCGATAAATTTCTTTGGCCAAGCTGTAAAAGCAGAGAAAGTGCTTTCCGAAATTTGTCATGGTAAAAGCAAGGAATGTTATCTGGTAGAAAGCAAACATTGCCTTTTACTTTTAGATTTATTGTAATAATGTATTGAAGTAATAGAGAGGGCCTTAAGGGACAGAAGAAATCACTTTTACGTGACTGGATATTTAGTCACATATTATTACACCTCGTTTACGCTCAAAATGAATATCCAATTTCATTATCATTATATGTATTCAAATTAAGCAGAAAAGCGGATGGCTTACCTAAGCGGAAAATAATCTTCGTGTATTTGTTGTTCAGTGAAGCACAGGCTTAGAACTACACTTAGAACTAAAATATGCAAAAGTTATTGACCTTTTAAGCAATAACCAGTTTTTTTTTCAATCTTACTTCTGAATCGGGGAATATTTCAATAGATGATAAACAGTTGTTGACTTAATTCTTTGCGTGACATAATAATTGAATTGGAACGGTATAACAGGATAATAATAATAATAAAATGTCCTTATGGGGACAAGATTGAGACTAGATTGTCCATTCTTCAATATAACCATTTGAATCTTCCTTTAATTTCCATTCCGATCAAGGCGACAGATGTTTACATTTTGAAATTGTTGCATTTTCATTTCCATTGGTATGTTTATGTGATAGGTATGGTCAGGCGGTTCGCCGCCGTCGCAGTATTCTTTGAAATACTTTATTATTTGTGAAATATGTACCCTACTACACGTTTTCTTGCACATAAAAGGTAAAACAGTTGAATATTCACCGCATAACCTCCGAATGGGAAATGAAATGGCTTTCAGATCAACTTGGAGTTAGTAGAAAAAGTAGCATTTTCGTAGTATACATATTGCACCGAGTGAATCGCATATTTTGCTGTACTTATACGATGCTTCAGGTATCTTACTGCGCTTTACCAATGAGAATATCTTCATCGTGCTTAATTTTTCCCGTATTTTGCTTGAAGTTTTTCCTGTTGTATTAAGTCTTCTGACTTCAGCTCTTAAATCATGGCTCGTTTCCATCATATTTTTAATCGGCAGGAATGAACGAAAGTCTCCAGAAGCAGTAGAAATAAATACATTTGTAATGGCCTAAAAATATATTCCTGGGCTCGTTAGATAAATAGGGATGGATTGCTACGAGACATTAATAAACAACATGTATATACTTTCAAAAATAAAAGTTATGTAAGACAAAAGTCCACGTTAATGATAACGAGATATGTAGAGTTTAACTTAAATTCGCGAAATCCTATGTTAATTCGATATTCTTGAATGAAATTCATTTTTAAATCTTTCAGTATTCTTGGGAATGAATGCTAATATTAAGCTAATCAGAGCATGATCTATCAAAAATGTTATGATTGTAAGTATAACGTAAAATAAAGATTTTTGTTTCGATAATTTCTTTCTCTACCGTGCACCAATCACTTCGATGTCGGCAAAATAAATTTTCCTTATGACGCAAGGAAAACATTTCGTAAATTCAGTATAAATATATATAGTCTCAGCCTTATTAAATTCCCCAGAGTCACGCCCGAAAATATTAATTTGAATTAATTTCTCTCCCACGGTTCCCTTTAATTTGAATAAGGTACACTCAAGCCGACGCAAGGCTTCCTTCACCTCTCTCTGAAAACACTAATTACTTCTCAAATCCGATTTTCCTCGATATCAAAATGACTGTTTACTACTTTAATAATTTGGAATAAATTATTGAAGCCACTGGCCTCATTATCAACCCGATCAACAAACCTAGGGAAAGAGAAATGAATAAGAGGAAACACTCCCTCTGAGACCACGGGAAGAGAATCCAGGACACCAGAAGGCGAAAGGTGTCAAGGAGAGAGTGGAATTAGAGAGGAGAGGGAGATGCAGCAACCAAAGGGGGCAGGCAATTAATTGAAAGATAGAGGGGAGAAAAGAAGACATAAAATGCAAGTCGAATAAACGAAAGAGTGTGCGTGAGGAGAGGGAAAGGTGATCCCGGGAGGGGGAGAAATGTTCAAGGGTGAGGACGGGAACAAGCAGGAATTGAGGAGGAAGGGATGAAGATTTTGAGGGTGCGGGAGGTGGGGTTGCTGCGGGAGGAGAGAGAATGGCGTATGAGAGGAGGAGGGATCGCAAAGGAGACGAGAGAATGGAAAAATTGAAGGGGTTCTCTGCTAGGCACCGGATCGAAAGGGGAGGCATGGGAGGGAAGGGAGGCGGCGTGGCTGAAGTCAAAATAGGGATAAGAAAGACGTCGTGTTTTGTGGCAAGAGATCTCACACGGGCTTTTTGGAGTTGTATAGGAGGGGGATGTGCTGGTGGGAGAGAGTAAAGGATCGCAGAGCAGGGGAAATGGAAAAGGGGTGCGGGGTGGACGGAGCACGCCCGCGTGTGTGTGTGTCTGTGCCCGTGTGATTGGCGTGGCAGGTGAGGCGAATTTAAAGGACGGAGGTAGAGTGAGAAAGAAAGAGAGAGCGAGGGGAGAGTGAGCAGCTGGGGGAAAAAAAGGCTGGAGGGAATGGGGAGAGGAGGTGAGGTGAGAGGTGAAAGGGGGGTTGGAAAGGGTTTAGGGTCTGGCTGACTGCTCTACCCTCGCCTCCCCCCCCTCCTCTCAAAGGAGATACACCCTGTATAAGGTGAGTCGTTCCCTCTTCCACCTTTGGAAAAACCATTTTCTTACCTCGACTAAAGGGTGGGATGGGATCGGGGGGGGGGGGGAACGGAGGGATCGGAGAGGTTTGAGGGGAGGATAAGGCGTGCGGATGTAGATTTGGGCGGGAAAGGGGTGAATGGAATGGGGAAATGGGAAGAAGGGGTTGGGATGGAGGGGGGTATCCTTCTCATCCCGACTACATACTCTTCGAAAGACATCCTTTAAAGGTGTTGGGGGTGTAGGAGGACGAAGTAAGAAGAAGGGGGACAAGAAAAAAAGACATGACTCCCCTCCCTCCCCCGCATGGAATGAAGTCGAAAAAACCACGAGATCGGGTTTTCGCCGTGGCGTGACAAATTTACACTTTTTCGCCAATATAAACACGGCGCCGGAGTTGAAATTCAATATTTTTTTTCGGGGATCCCAATGCATTTGAATGAAAATGTACCTCACGCTGCCTCCAGCGGCGGGAAGAACACAATTCTTCGTGTAACCTCCTTTGCCCCAACCAAGAGGTGGGAAGAGAAAGGAGTGAAAATATATATATGCACACTACGACTACATAACGTTCCATCCTTTGCAGTATCTCTCCGAGATCCCGGTGACCTCGTCCTTCACCTTTCGCTGTGCTCTTTAGTATTCCGACTTCCCATACCAAACTACTCTCCCTCTCGCTCCTAACCCACACCCCACCTCCAAAAGAACCCTTCATTTTCCTCGGCGTGAGCTCATTCCGTGCCACCGTTATGCTTTTTACTTCGCCCGCCCCTCAGGTGCGAACGGGACGTCTCACATCTCGTGAATCCTACAAAACGACGCACTCGCGTTAAAATGTGTTAGCGTCTGTCTTCTCTCCTCTTCGTTCCCATTTCTGAAAAACGCCTCAACCCCTTCGCCTGGGACCTCGGACGCGTGCGATTTTGGCCCATAAGTTTATCTTCAGCATGGAATGAAGAACCGCTCGAAGGCCATTCACAAAATTATGCAGGCGGCTATCGACGGAGGTGACGTTGGTGTTTTAACGGATGGATTCGATGACGACCGGGGTTCTTCGCCCCGTAAAATGAGGTGGAACATTTCTCAGGAATAACACC
>CM073768.1:53913881-54034275 GCA_037158775.1 Hetaerina titia | reverse complement strand
ATATTGCGTTTGGCTCTTAAGACTAATAATCAACGATAAGAATTAAACTAATCACACCACTAAAGAGTTATTGTGTGTCTATTTGACTACTGTTCAGTGAATTTATTTAAAATTGCAAACAATGTATTCGTAAACTAGGGTGTAAACAAAAATATCGGGGACAATTCCTCAACGGGGTAACATTAACGTAATAACTATAGAGATATATTTTACAGTTAAGTTTTAAATAATGACTTAAATAGTGCCCGTGCTAATCTTTAATGTGCTTAAATAGTAATCTCAGGTTAAACCTCGATAACGCAGTCTACCCTCTGTTCTCACCATAAATTAATCAGGTCGTGCACTTCATTAAATGTGAACCGCTCGGTTCCCAACAGCACGATCGCAATTTGTATAAATACGCATTAACAAATCAAGGTACCCCATTGGCACGGAGCAGTTCTTAAGGTTACTATTGGTTCAGTCTTTCAATGCCCGTGAGGGCAAAAAGCCCAAAAGGGCAGAATTGCTCCCCAATGCAACCGAGTCTAGTTGCCAAGGAAATGGTGGATACTCGGAGGCATAAATTTAGATTAGGTACTAGAATTTCTCTGACAAAACCAGTTTCGAATTGAGGGAACGAGACCGAATCCAGCGGATAACATTTCCCATGTCATGTTAAAGGAGAGCTTTGAGCAATAATTATAGATGAGAAATCGAGCTATCGGAAGTAATTTAAAAAGTAATAAAAGAATAAGTATGTCGGCAGTATACCTTGTTTTGCACGACCATTAGAAGAATAATTACTCTAAGATTATATTCGTAACACATTATTAGGGTTTTAATCCCTAAAATTAAAATACTGCCAGAAACATAACCCTTTATGTCTTTCTGTAAATTTTTCAAAGAGAAAAATGACTAGAATGAGCACGTTTCAAAGATATAGTTTACGGTATCATATCAAACAGCGTTAGAAGTGGGATTGATAACTGATGTTTTCAATTTCTTTGCATAGAATATATTGCATAATAAACTGTTTCTACGATAAAAACAACATTTAACAGCAGGCTCATGGACCACAAAATATTCTGCAGTTGTATAATTTAGATAGAGAAATAGATTTTCTGAGATTTTTCCCAAAACACTCAAAGGGCAATTATACGTACATTTCCATCTTCCCGGAGGGTGCAATAAAATAATATATAGTATGTATTTATTTTGGTAATTTATGTACATTACATATAAATACAATACCATTTTATTAGCGTATTTATATCTTTTATTAATAAACTACCAAAAAGTTAAGTAATAGGTTAAAAAACACAAATTTTAGTTTTTTCAGCAAATTGAAATGTTCTATGGAAAATGCATTCATATGGATCAATAATATTAATGCATTTCCCAGATCATTCAATTATGAAATACTTAAACATTTACAAGTCTTGTTGCTTTTTAACTGACTTATTTAAAAATGGCAAATTTATAGCGTCAATAAGTTGATATGAAATGAGATAATGATGCGGGAAGCCAATAATGGATCGTGAAAGACTAACATCCACCAGTTTAGACTTTTACTCAGACGTTTTGTCCCTGATCAGTTTAGAACTGATAACTTTGCAATGAGAATCAAATGAATAGTGGAAGCATACAATGGAGATAAAGACAATATTCTTATCTACAAGAAGTATCGAATGGGGAAAATTCACTAATGATTTTTTGAAAAAAAAAAGAAAGAGGCGATGCTACTGAATTGCAGATGAACTCACTCTTATGCTCGTTCAAATAAGAGTTTATTGGTGAAATAAATCCCTCCGAGTTTTTTCACATCTTTATTAATAATTATTATTAATCGTGAATATTTATTCAACAGTCTGTCGAACAATATTTTCTCTTTCAATTGGATTTTTTATTGTAAGTGTGAGAAATCCTAGCTATTATTTTAAATTATAATATCAGAATTTCAAGTACCCAAAACCTAAACTTTACTTATACTTTTAAGACTTTATTTCATTGCATTTTCATTATGATCACAGGGCTTTACACCATTTAGTTTCGCTTCTAATCAGATTGTGTCGTATTCCCTATTAATCTTGTCGATAATAACTAATTTCTCCCTTTGCCCATTCTTTATTTCTCTCTTTACCCATTTTTATTTTATTATATGATCTCTAACACTACAGGTTAAATTTATGTTGTTTTTATGTCTAAGCTTTGTATTCAAAAATCTGTTTTTATGACAGGTTGAGTGCTCCATCCCAAACTTTTGATACAGAGTTTTCTTCTTCCATTTTAGAGGAGGAGTGGTGATCCCTCTTCAGAAATATCTACCTTCTTTTCTTCGGGTGTACATATTTTACATCCGGTGTACTTTCTTTTCAGGATATTTTAATCTTGCATTAGATGATGTTTTTCCTTTAGTTTCCCTGTTCACGTCACTATTAATGCCATAAATTCTCCTCTACTTCATATTTCCATAGGAAGCTTTGTCTTATCCCTTATTATTTTCCTACAGATTCTGGTAGATTTTGAGGCAAAATGTTCAAGAGTTTCTGTAAATACAGAGGTAGTCCTAATACGTACGAGTTTTTTCTGTAAAGGCTAACTCCGAAAGGAACTAGATAGAGATATAGTACATCAAGGGATTCTAGTTATAACCCTGCTAGAAATACTTACTGGGAGAAAAAACGGATGATACATAGAACAGTCGAGGAAATTGTATTCGGAAGAGAGCATGCAAGTGTATACATCGGAGGCCCTCTCCGAACCAATCTCAGGATTGCCTACGCATTGAGAGTAGCATTCAAGAGAAAAAAATACTGGAAAATAATTTTTTCGCAAAAATATAATTTTGTCAACTTCAAACAGATCTTTCGAAGAAAAAATACAACTGAGAAAATTCATCGTAAACCCCCCTTCCGCCATCAAAACAGCGAAGCTGAGGCCTTCTCCATTTTTGGGTTTTATACCAGTTCCCTGCTTCCCATTCCCACGAAAAATGCCCCATCCCCGTCCACCACCACTTCCTTCCCTCAGCGACGTCTTCATCGCCTCCCGGCTCGACCCATGCGTGTGACAGCGCCATAAATCTCGTAAAAGATTTTCAGAACTCTCTCGACCTCCCGTCTTCTGGCGCCCAGTGCCCCTTCCCTGAAACTTTCTTCGGATATGCCTCCGATGTATGCCAATGTCGTATCTCATTGGACCGAAAGAAAACGATCGCGGACTCCCGTTTGAAATGCCTGAGAAACCAATGAGAACGGCGAAGGAATAGCTCAAGGGTCTGGCGCGAGAGGTGATTGGGGGGGAGGGGGAGGAAGAGGGTGATGCAGTTGTGCGCCATTCTCGAGAAATGGAAATTCATGGTGAATCCCAAGGGTAAGTCGAACCAACCAGAAAGAAAGAGAAATCACCGGATAGACCCACGCACAACCGCCAAACATTGGGGTGAGAGGCCTGCTACTGTTCATAGTGTATCAATCTCAGCGTGTGAAAGTCAGCGGAACAATGTTATCCCCCTATGCCAATACGAACTAAATATAAACATTTTCTATTGCGCATGAACCTATAATAAACATATCTTACATATACGTTCGCTAGACAAAACTATCGGGAAAAATTAGGATCAATAATAGCCTACAGTCTAGCAAAAAGTTAAAGAGTAAATTTTAAAATTTTTTTCATAATTACTAGGCAAGTAAACCCAAAGAGTTATGCATAAAATTTATGTTTTTTAACCGTTGTTGATTGAGACCATGCTGTGGTATTCCTGCATTCCAAAATTCCAAATAAAATCGTTTCGGAAATGGAATGAAACGGACAAAATGAGAATTAACAAAATGGACGTATGGTACTATGAGAGGGTTGTAATCATCATCTTATAAGTGACGTTGTTGTAAAAAACATATGTATGGAAAACTCAATGGAAAGAATGTAGGGATGCATTCAAATTCGGACTTTCTGTTGAGTTTTGGAAGGGTCTAAAACGGAAGAAGCTTCAGAGATGACATCATGAATGCTGAAGTTAGAACGATATTTTAAGGGATGAGATACAACAAAAGGAGAACATTAACGTCATCATATAGGAGAATGCAATAGGAAAGCATTTGATTAAAATTGTGACATTGATTTTATGAGATTAAATAACAATAATGCCCATTATTACTGAATTCACAATTGTATGAATTAAATCATATGTGTTAAAGGATAATACAATGACTTATACTTTCTATCTATTCTCCAAGAACTTTACTCAACTAACATATCTTTGATGAAAATTGGTAAATTACATCTTAAGGCTATGCGATAGAAAGAGGAGAGGGTATTCCGGTTGAAAATCAATCTTTTTGAGAAACTTCAAAGATCTTGCTCGTAAATTAATTTAAATTAAATTAAAATTTGCAAATTAAATAATTAAATATTCATAGAAATATATTAAATTTGCGAAGAGGATAAAATTAACTTGATCTACCGGTTATGATCTACGATACATTTATTATTCGGTATTTGTGACTAGGTTATGCTCATGTAAAATAATGAAAAAACACCGCAACCACTTGATTTGCTCCTGTTGAATTTACTGACAAATTAATGATAAATATTGAATTCAACATATCAGTATTTTATTTTTCGTTAAAATTGTTCAACCTTGAGGAGAATGTGTCGGGAATTTTTTTCATTGATTTAAGAATTTCTAAGACGTCGAATGAAGTAGTATATTCTCATTGCCAGAAACGTTTGAGTAAATTATAACAACGACAGAAACATTGATAAGCATTACATGAACAGGGATAACGTACTTCAAGAGAGACACAGAATGTAAATAGTAATTTAAACCATTCAAAGATAAGAAAGGCATGCAATTGCTTCTCGCCATCACCATTCATCATACATCGGAGAAGATCATATAGGTACAAGTAAAAAAGACATCAAAAATATTAAGGCAGACGGGGAATAAATGATCACCCAATGTTTCTGCGATACATCATAGTTACTCAGAATATTTCAGAGAAAACCTGCAGGTTTTATTTAACTCAATGTTATCATGAAATGATATGAAAATCGGCAGGGACGACATATGACTTCCATATACTTCTTAACCACATTATATGATAGAGTAATTGGACGGACGTAAGGTGTGGCGTTATCTCTCAAGTTATGATAACTCCTACGATGAAAATAAGGCTAGTCTCTCAAAGATGACATACTGTTACAAATATAGCTATCCATTTGAAACTCGAAAATTTACTCCTAGAAAGTTGCAATTTGTGGATAGCATAAAAGGACTACTGGAAATGCAGACGTCAGCGGAATACAAGCCTTTTACACTTATTACTAATCATCAAATGTATAGATGAAACGAGAAAATATACAGAAAAGTGTTTATGGAAAGTAAGAAAAAATAAAAAAACGCATGGAATGATTAAGCAAACTTTAAGACAAAACTGGTATTTGTAGAAAAACATTAGGAAGGAACATAGAAGAAATGATTCCAGTTGGCAAACTATCATGTGTACTGAATATATAGTTCAAGTAGAGATTTATATAGGCCGAAGAGCTAATAGAACCCATGAGAATCATCTTGGGTAAACAAGCACTTTACAGTTGCAGCCGTTTTTAGAATCGAAAGAATAATAACTAAGTTTTAGATCACTACACACTAATCTTTTCCAGTCATCGCTTACGTGCATCACATGACAATAGAATACTTATAATAAACAACAAATAGAATTAGACTCCATTTAACCCCTGCAGGACTTCCGGTAAGCTAGTTTTTTCTGCAGTTACAAAGTCCAGATAAGTTTGCTACTATATTTTGGACTACTCCAGCTCTTATAAATAAAAAGAGACGTTTCAGGCGTGATATGGTGGAATATCATGATTAATTAAAAATTGCCAATTTTTAATTAATACCCCAGCTCTAATAAATCCCTCGTACATTGTCATATAAACTTGTGTACAACACTAATCTTATAATTATTTGAGAAGTAGTAAATCCTGTAACTCATGTTGAAAAGTTGACGTCTTCATGGTTTTCTAATCGCTTAGTGTGACACCAAGCTCTATGAATTAATACGTTTCTTAGATCGAAGAAATGCAATGTTGGTAATAGAAACTTTTTACATATCATTCACAATAAGTTAAAATGGTCATACGTCAATTACATCGAGTTGTTACGTGATATTTAAAAAAATGTGGTATAATGGGGTATTTATTAATTACTTGAAACAACTGTGGTATTGGTGTTAGAAAAACTGAATACGTAGTGAAGGGTGAGGTGTTATGGGTTAGTGCTAATATATACTGATGAATCGGTTCCTTGATGATGCAAAATTTAATGCTGAAGCTTGTAATACTAGTCTCCAAGTATATCACGAGTGGTCCAGGTATAAAAATAATTAAAGTGATCGCGAATGATGAAACGCGTTAAATAGCACGATTTAAAGGAGAGAAAAGAAATCGGATGAAAGTAGGCGAGAGGAAAGAAAAGTGGATTTTTATCCACCGCTTTAGGTAGATTGAGTACCTATTTCAGAAGGGTAAGGCTAAATTTTTCCAGATATTTCAATTAGTCAATATTTTGTGTATCGTGTTTGAAATATCTATCACGTTCTGAGTCTCTACTTTTTGTCGATGAGAAAATATTATTTATTAAATAATGCAATTGTATTACATTCATTTTCAGTACATGTATAATAATATGTGTCATACTTACAGGTTCCATGTTAACGTGCAGGTGAAATTACCATATGAAAAATAAAAAGCAAATAATAGTATACAAAATCACACACGAATTATGCATTGAAACTGAAAGAAATCCCTTTAATGGACAAGCCGAAGGGGATCGAGATGATGCGATGGCAATCATACCGGCTTCCTTCCCAGAGGGCTCAGGTTTGAATCCTGGCGGTGAATCCCTACTTGATGTACTTTGTGAAGGGCACTTTGAGTGAATACGCCGTCCGTTGGATACGGCGTTAAGCTGCGGGCCCCTTTGTACCTTTCATCATTAGTGCAGGGAATATCAATACCGACGCCAGGTTTCTATCCACCCTTCATCCTTTCCTGCCCATTTCCAATGGCGCAGGAAAGCTGTCGGTCACCTTCCCTTAAAATACTACTACCGACAAGCCGAATGATCAATTTAGAATCCAGGTCGGACGCTATTAGTAACAAGACTGAACTAGTATGAATGCAAAAATATGGCCGTGGCTCCTTTGAATTTGTGATAATGAACTTTTTTATTCAAATACTGTTTGTATGTAAAAGTTGCTCTTCCATGCGAATATCACAACTCATGATCGAGAAACATGAATTGTCAGGGGCAATGACAATAAGTACTAAAAAGTACGATGGCACACAGGGTAGTCCTGAACTCAGCCAAATACGCTAAATTGGGATGAGGAGGAAATGCGTATTAAATTTCTGAATTGGGCGATGACTTTCTCAGGGACACCTCATTCGATTTCCTCATTTATATTTTAATGTACGTCAACGCGAGTGGCCATTTGCGCCAACCTGGTTCTCTTTTTGCAATGGAAGGGTGTCGTCACGGACTGAAAACGGTTTTAAATTTTGAATGTCCACGCCTTTTCACGGGATGGTTTCCTGCGTGAACGCGGCCTAATGCCATCTGTTTGCCTCAATATGTGCGTCCCACGTTGTACGTGCCTCACCAGTTATATGCGTACCGGAAAAAACGTTAAGAACCGAGTAGCAATTGAGACATTGCTATCTCGTGAGAATATCGTTTGAAGCTCTCCGTTCCTTTGAATGTTACTGATAATTTTCCGGCTTACAGTTAAAAAAATCCTTTAATGATCGGCGTAAAACATTACTGCTCGACTACTCTACAAGTGTTGTATTGGTCTTAATACCTTCACAATAAAACACTATTACCATCAACTACTAAAAAATCATTATCATAAACATACATCCGATTCTTAAAATTTCATTTAATGAAAAAGAAATCATCATTATTTTCACGTACAGAAATCTAGATTAGGCATACCGGCTCTACGATACTAAAAATTCATTGATCCTTCTATAAAGCTTTCGAGCTTGATAAGATAAAAATATAAATTGACCAGGGGGCATGAAGTATTAAGATTCATTTATTTTGGGCAGGGTGCGGCAGCATAATTTGCTGATTGAATTCAAATTACCTCCAGATGAACAAGCTATGCTGCCGCCTCCTGTACATACATGGATATTAAATATATTTTTGCAGTCTATTATGGGTTCGAACATATCATACCTTTTCCAAGAAACTGCGGGAGATGCCGCGACAGCAAATCTTTGACGGTGTCATCCGCTAAAATGCATTACAATGCATCAATTTTAGAGTGTAAAAGTCGTTCCCGTTCAAGGCGAATGATTTTTACACTTTGAAATTGTTGCAATGCAATATTATACCCTGTCTTCCAGTGTAGCTATTGTTACAAAAATATCATGGGTTTTCAATAGTATTTTGTACCAAATTATTAATTTATAAACTTAGTGTAATTTGACTCACGATGGTATTTATTATTTATAAGAGAAGAAGTATGAAGTTTTATTACAAAACACCTTCCCCTATGGAAAAATAATTAAAGTCTACAGGTCGCACCCAAAAGTGGTAGGACTGATTTTCTTTGGCGCGAACGGAGCTGTGGAGGAGGGTCTGCCTAGCAGGGTAAGGTGGAGGGAGCTCTTAACAACAGACCGACACCAACCTCAGTCGTCTGCGGGCTGTCGTTGAGTGAGGACACCGTTTTTAGTGAAGCAAGGTTTTTGTCCTCGTAGAAAAACAAAAATGAATCTGAATTTAGAGCAACGTTATTCCGTGAAGTTTTGTGCGAAACTCGGGAAGAAGGCAACTGAGACCCTCGATATGATCAAGCAGGCTTATGGGGACACTGCCTTAAGCCGTTCCACAGTGGCAAAAGTTGTTTAAAGAGGGTAGGCAGCTCGTTGAAGACGACCATCGCTCCGGACGGCCGTCGACGGCAAGAACCGACACGAATGTGGACAGAGTGACGACACTGCTGAACACAGACCGACGCTTAACCAGTGAAGAAATTGCAGACCAGTTGGGTCTGTCTGCATCCAACGTCCAATGCATTATTTCACAGGATTTGGCCATACGCAAGGTGTGCGCCAAGATGGTGCCAAAAATTCGTGCCATGGCGTGCTCGTCATCAGACAGCTCCTGGTCAAATACGGCGTTGCCACGTTGCCGCACCCGCCCTATTCTCCCGATCTGGCACCACCGGTTCTTCTTCATCCCCCTGATGAAAAGACAGCTCAAGGGACGACCGTTTTAACTCGATAAAGGCCGTTCAAGAGGCTTCGACGAGGGTCATCAACGGCATCCCCAAAGAAAATTTCCAGTGGGCGTACGGGGAATGGGAGCAAAGTTATACTAAGTGTGTAGCAGCTCAAGGAGAATACTTAGAAGAATTTTAAGTCGATGTAAGTATATCGTCAATAAAATTTTTGTAAAAAAATCAGTCCTACCAGTTTTGGGTACGACCCTGTATTTACAGTGTTGTTCTAAGAAAATAACATTTTCAATATATTACACACGGGAGCAATTCCTCTTTCTGAGTTCATCGGTGAATAAGGGAAAGAAGCTTTCGTAGGTACTCCCTTTAAATACGTTTCTTTATTCTTCCAAAGAAAAAATACAGGATACGGTTCCATTCTTTCACAAACTTCATATTTCAAAGTGCTTGAATTAGAGAGACTTCGATAGGGATATTTTAAAGGTTGAAAAATAATTTTTTTTAGAAAAACTAAAAATTAATTGAACTAAATTTACATCAAAATTGTTCAATATACAACTATATTTTCTTGGTATAATGAAGAGCTGTTAAATACCGCATCATTTTAGACATATCGGAAAAAATATTGTAATTATGTGAAAAAATTATGAAAGGTAGTCAAGCAAGTCCAGACACTAAGCAAGCGAGTCCACACTACGCATTGTCGCACACGATATTATGCAACTATCACATCCTCCAATTGTTCATAATACTAAAAAAATCTAGGGATTAGTAATAATTATTATAAAATGCCTCTTCCCTGAACTAACAGATGACTGACACTACACAATTACGATTATAAATCTCATAATACGACACCGTGAGATGCCGTGGCGAAGACTAATGAATACTATTCTCTTCACCAGTGCTATAGAGAGGACGCCATTCATCGTAGCTTTGCGAATACCGCTTTTACATTGAACGATGTAGCAGTACCACTTCAATATAATTAAATAAGATGCATAGTGAGTACAACTTAATAAAGTGCCCTTCGTCAGCGAGATAGATATTTGATAAAATGAGGTTCAAGTCACGCCTAGGCCTAGCAGAATATTTTCAGGACTTAGCAAACAGTAATTAAGTCTGGTAAGACTCAGCAATCTAAAGTTTTGATGACATTTTTGGTAACTCACCATCATATTCAGATTCAAATTTTTGCTCTTTCCGATCAAATTTGAATAGATTGAATATTTGGATCACCAATACAATTTACTTTTGCCTTTGATTTTCTCGCAATGCGACTTTGTTAAAGGCTTTCGTAACACAAGTTTACCTATTTAATATCCATTTGGAGGTAGATGTTCACTATTTTTTTTTCTTTCAATATTTTGAAATTTTCAAATTTTTCCAGAGATAAAAGAATGAACTTCCAAAAAAAAACAGAATTTAAAAATCAACAAATAAATTCCATAGATTTCTAGGGTCTCCGCTATTACTATTTGACATCTCTAGCTTTACCAGTTTAGGCAGCTATTATCTACAACACTCTTAACAATAAAAACAAAGTTTTTCAACAGAGCCGATTTCTTGGCAAAACTAGACACAAACCTTAAAATGTTTACAACGCCGCCAACATGGCGTCATTTTATTTTAAACGCTCAAGGAAGACGACATGACGAGTAACAAACGTGGAAAAGGATAGCAAGACGCTTCAGCAATTGAGAGAGAACGAGGTATTTAGAATGCTAGCCACTCACATTCGATCGTTCCAAGGCTGAGTTTTGTAATCTACGTCAAAGCAACCGCAAATGCACGCATTTCCGCGCTCAAGCGAAGCCCCCTGCATTGCACCGGCAACGGTGCCGTTACGCATTTTCAACTCGGCCGTTCACATACGCATCCGAGTGAAGCTTGCTGCGTTACACTCTTCTGGGGGACCTCTCCTTGGCGGGTCTCCACGCCCCTCATTCTGTGCATATTGGACGGTGTCGCCTCTCGCTCTGGTTACACAAAAGTAATTGCAAGCCCGAGACTGTGGGCGTAGAAAACGAATTAGAGCCGTTAAGGACACAAAACAACAACGCTTAACGTTTTAACCCCGATGAAATTAAAGGTTTTCTCTACCAACGTTTTACGGCGGAAATTTCATTTCTCACGGAGTAAATACGTGTAATGTCTAAGTTATTCAAAAGCTCTACACAATTAAGCAAAGCTATTTATTCTTTTATGAATTTCTTGTTTCAGTATAAAATTATTCGACCGGCATGTTTACTACGTAAGGTTGAACACATATTTGCCAATTAAGATAAAATTATCACATTGTCTGAATTTTCCTTATTTTTCAAGGAACCATTTACTGCCAAGAGGTAATTTTAAAGTGGAATCGAGATAACCGTAATGCCGAGCTAACATGAACATTAAGTTGGATCAATGTTAACTAAATATTAATTCACTCATTTTTTATCAATCATTTTGGTTTGATTTGCTTAGAACACTACTTTCTTAACAATTGAATAAATCCCTTAATTTTTGGAAGTTGGTATTCATTGAAATTACGTCCGCATGCATTTAAAATAAAATGGTCAAATATGACGAACTACCCATTAATCAGCATTGAAGAAAATGACTTCTTATTACTACTTTATTTTAATGAGAAAATTACTTTTATTGTTTTATCAGCGTAAAATAATTACGTTATTTATTATAAATTATCAAGTTCATAATGTTTTCAAGCTAAATATCTTAGAAGTAATAATAGATGCATTGTGCATTTAATAAAATATATATTTTGAATTAACAAGCATCGACATGTACCTGATCATCAAAAATATTTGGGAGTGTGTATTTAAGAAGGGTCAACTTACTGCCGGACGAGTTTGTTAACGCATATGTCGTTTGAACTTTGTTGTATAGGAAAGAAGGTTCTGTTGACACCAAAATGTAGCACTGTTGGTGCTTTCAATATTTTCAGAGGTCGATAAAATCCACATCAGTGATTGTGTCTTTTCAAAAAGTCTTCTTCTAAAAAATTTCCATAAATCGATCAAGAGGATTACACTAATAAAATTTAGTCTTGATTTTTCTGCTTTTTAAATTGACCTCCAATACCTATTTTTTTCGACTTCACAAATTTGTCTACGATTTTACACAATTTCACTGTTCAAATCAGTATTTCACTTTTTAATTAATGACGCATAGTTATACATAATTTTCCTTTAGTTCATCCTCAAATGAGTTATACCGATCACAGACATGAAGAGAAACCGCAATCGTCCGCATGACCATTAATATTATTAAATTCATTTCCCGTTATGTTGTATATGTTGAATTGATTCACTAAGGGTGACGAAATATTACCGACATATAGGTACTAAGAATCAATAACCTTTATAAACATTATAAATAATTCAACGCCAGCTAAAGAAAATTATTTACGACAGGATTTAGTCCTAATTCAGCCCGTTCAATGATATTGCCCAAATTATTTTATTATGATCACAAATATCGTTGAATGAAAACGTTTAGTCTCAAAGGAAGTAGTAATAGGTATGTATTTTCACTTAAATTGAAGATACGCCCCACGTTGAGAAAAGATTATTTTATAATATCACATTAAAATAACCTCAGTTGAGTTTTCGTCCCAAGATCCATTTCTAGAAATATTTTCTCGGCTTCAACGTACGAAGGCCAGTCCTCGCTAACTCATTGGCAGGAAGACAATGATAGAAAGACTCGACATCATCTCGATGAGAATCAAAATTGTGACCTTTGAGGCGTCCTCCTGAGCTCAATTCAATAATAAGGGGCGGATAGGGAGACGGAAAGTGAATGTGTATGCAGACCGCAACTGCACCATCATCCAAAAGGAGGAAATTCCGCTACCCACTACGCCTAGGCAGCCAACTATACCCTCCGAAAATCTTCCTTCGGATCATCCAAATGCGTCCAGACGGAAAGAATAATCTCGCGTGACGACATTTCCCTTCCTGTGCCAATGGGCAAGACTTACCGTCGGGGAGAAAAAAAAATTGCCGAAATAATAACGAGAATAAAATATCGATTTCGATCCTACTCACGCCCAGAATACACCCCCTCCTCACTAAAAGTATCCAACCCTTCCTTCGAAGTTCCCAATCTTCCGGACGTTTCCTTTCAAAGCCTCCCGATCTGCATTCACGCGTCGCGCCTATGAGTGTCAACTCTACTTCCCTCAGCAGGCCGACGTCGAAGGTGAGCCGTAGGTCAGCTTCTACCCGTTGCATCTTTATTTTTCCATTCAGCCACGGCGCCACGTTTTTGAAATCCTGATCCGTAGGCATGTCATTGCGACTCTGGACGTCTTACCTTCGCCTCGCCTGAGCTCAGATACGCTGGAGTATTAGCCCCCCTCATTTTCCCTCCGCACCATCCTCCCAAGCTCGTGGGTACGCATAACTGGACGAGAACGAGCAGGCCTTCAACATGTTATCCCTTGAATCCGACCCGTCCCGATGACATGGCCAAACCCTGACCACGAACATTCCCCCTCCCCCTCAGTCAGAAGCTATAGGTCGCAGAGACATGGTCCTGCAGAGTTTTTCGTGGCAGATTTGTGCCAAATAAAAATTTGATATTTGTGCCCCAAAAAATCGCGTGCTTTGTTAGAGATAATTCTTTTATTTAATTTCTGAGATCAAAACGATGTTCATGGAAACTCATGTACACAAATCTTGGATATGAAAAATGTCATTTCTCATTAAATTCGCTTTGCTCAAAACTGATGACATGCCATCCACGGTTCCTTCTCGCAAAAAAAAAAAGATTTACAAAACTGGGTTTACTCTCAAGGAAAATTTCTTACTGTATAACTGATAGTTACATCAGTGCAAGTACTATAATTTGAATATTTATTAAATATTAGAGAAGAAACGAAGCGTAACTAAGGAACATGTTATCTTTTACATCTTTTGGCCAAAGTAAATATTTATAGGGCAAAATTTCCTGTGGTATCCTGGCACCACCTCGAGTTATGTGAGTGTAAAGAACACTTAGTGCGCAATGCTCTGGGCATCATCATGGGTATCACAACGCATCTTATGTTGACTCGTCTCGGCCGGAGGGAACCTTCACCCAGTCACTTCCTCATATTCTCTGTCTCCAACCATTCCCAACTAACACCAAAAGTGTAAAAAAAATACCGGGACCGTAAACTTGAATGGCACTAAATAATAAAAATAAATAAATAAATAATAATAATAATAAATAATAATTATACTAAATAATAATAATAAATAATAATAATAATAATAAAATAATAATAAATTTAAATAAATAAATAATGACAATATTAACAAATAATTAAGAAAAAACACCCCAGAATGATGCCGAGTTCCTTTGAAACAAAGCAACATAAAATACAAAAGTAACTCGTGCATGCAAAATTTCATAAACTTGAATACCTTTCAATGTCTTCAGCACAAATGCCACTGATCATACGTTTATTATAGTAATGTAGTATTCGAAAATAAGCATATGAAGTACTTCATGGTTTTTCAGAATCAGCTTCTTATAATTATCAATCGCATCCCTAGTAATTTAAGTTGGAGAGGTATAATCCATACGATCAATGGAACAAAAATAGTTCATTAAAATCAAAATTTTAAAAAATGATGCGAAAAAAAAGAGTATATTTTGCAAAAAAATTATTTTCATAGTAAGTTCAGAGTGCGGATTTGCCGGTTATACCAAGAAATATAGGGCTACTCCCACAATAAAATAAATTAGAAATTAAAAAACAACTAATGACGGAGTTGCGAAAGCGCTAAAATAAAAAAAACTGGTGAATGACCAATAATCGGTAAGAAGAAAAACGAATATATTGAGTAACAAATTATTGCTAATAGCATTAAGTGTCTAAAATGAGTGCTCATGATTACAAATTCGTTTTCTACGAATGCATCGAATGCGTAAATAGCTGAAGCATACTTGGACTGAATACATGAATGAAATTGCTGAAATTATAATGCTGGATTAGGTCCTAGGCTATTTTTTTAAACTGTAGTTAACCCTCAGGACCAACATCAGTGAAGGAAAATCGCCTAATAGCAACGTGCAGTTTATACTCTGTTCGCCAGAAGCAGCGCCCACCGTTTTAAGCCGCTTTGCGCTTGGGGTAATCCCCCAGGACTTCAAAAGGCTCCGTTGCAGCTGGGTGGAGGGAGGAAAGCTAATTCTCCTGGCTTTTGTCGCGACCCACGCTACCCTTCCCTAACCCTCTTCTCTGTTTCTCTCTCGGCTTCCCCCCACCACCCTCCCGCCGTAGGGTGTGTTTAACATCGGATCTAAACAGTCGTTTCATCGGGGCTTGCTGTATGCGGCAGTTCAGATGGCTGCGAGCATAAATAGCAACTCGCCATTTTAACGTCGATTGAGTCAGGTGAATGTTTCCGAATCCAGGATATTTTAGTCACTGTGCCAGTGCAACAAGTGCCCATTGCTCAAAGTATTCGCAAAGATATAAACTATAAAGGGACATATCTCTACCACCGATAAGGTAATAGATTGAACTAATTGCCGTTGTAAAATTATGACGAAACTCCCCCCCAAATATATTGTGCGCTCAATTTGAGATTTTAGTCGCGATATATCCTTATCTAAGGAGAGCATCTCTGTAAAATGTACTCGGTTAGGACCCCTAATAACATAGCAATGATAGCGATAACGGCGTTAGGACTGTTCATTTTCCTAATACCACAGTCAATAGAGCAAGGTATAGAGAAGAGCAATTCTTATCAAAGAAGTGCAATAGAGAAGAGCAATGCTTATAAGAGTAGAATTAGGTACTACGAGTAAAATGTTTACCTGGAATAATTCATCCACACTCCATAAATGCGCTGCCTAAACCGATTATTAAAATAACACAAGAGTAATCCGTGAATTCATGTGAAATGCCAATTAAACCTCCAGAGCCAACCATTTAGTTTTACTGACATTCAATGCAATATTAGACCTGCAATAATTATATTTTAATAATGAAAAACCCATAAGTATTATTGATTTTCATATGGTTTTATGGATATTTCAAAATCTACATCATGGTATACCATTTTTAAGGGAGACAACTATTCAATTCCAGTTCAACCATGTAGCTATTAATAATTTAACGCGTAATCAACACAAATTAAAGCTACTCTATGAATGGAAAGCTCACCACAAAAATACGTAATAAAATTTACCAAAGAAGTGCTATTACATACAGCGCGTATCTACTGTAGTTTATGTTCCAGTTTTTAATGGGCCACTAAAATTACCAGAGTCATTATTAGAATTACATTTAGTAAATGAAAAACATGACGATATAACCTACAAAGCAATTAATGGTTATTTGATGAAGATATTCACGTTTTATAATGTGTAAAAATTATAACAATCTAAATGAATTTTACGACTGTATGAATTAATATAATGACCGTAATTTTCGGGCACACTAATAAGTTTTACTCTAATTGCGTGAAGACGGATAATGAAATTTAGGGTTACTTCAAATGCCACGGTGTAACGTATCATTAAAAGAAATAATTAGTTGAAGAAAAAATGTTCATTATAAATCCGTGTTTTTCCAATTGAATTTTCAACGACAGCAAGAAACTATAACCAACCAATAAGCATGAATTAAACAGACACTGTTTTTAGTTTGGCATATTTAACGGAGCTACAAAAAGTAATTAGTGAAAAATTTCATTAAAACAGTTGTTTATAACATTTCTGGAAATATTCAATGGGTGATACTATAATGGCAGTAGGTTAGTTGTTTGCGAAGCGTGGATATTGGTCTGATATTCTCTGGAAATGGAGGCTTTTGTCATTTTTTTCAAAGACTTATAAACGCAATGTTGAAGAAACGTTTCAATTTATCAACCTATTTGGGGCAACTATACAGGTCATTTAAAAAAATTGTATTCTCAATTTAGCAGATAACAGTTGTGTCATTTAAACTTTCATCAAGATTTACCGAAAGAAAATACGCAACCCATATACTCCCCGTAAAGTACCGTATTTATAGTTTCAAGATATTCAGTACAAATTTAGCCTAATATTGCCATTGGAATTATTTTATTTTACGTGTAGAGTGCCTCTATTTTTGAGTGCTGGTGCTCTCAACTTTTATTGACTGCCTGCACCACTTACTAAGTATTAAGCTGAAAATGGTAAAGTAGAGACTTAACCTGTAAAATTATGCATTATGAGACGCTAAGAATTGGCAGTATGAGGTACTAAAAATTATTTTCATTGAAGATCACCGGAGTCTGCAGCCATTATAATACCAAGTAAACGTACGCTTGTCTCGTCACGCGTCCCTGGAGGAGCATTTTCTTTATCTCAATTACCCTTTTTAAGTAATAAAGCATTATTTATTAGAAAATGCTCACAATATTCAGAGACATCAGAATTAATAACTATTGTGTTTAGTCATTGACCTTTAAAAATTATGAAAATCCTGTACATAAGACAATATAAAACCTTTCAGTTAAAAACTCGAGAAATACGTAATTAAGATACTGATGATTTAGTCATTTAGCTATTATAACTACTGGAAAGAACATCTTATGACTAAATGACTACGAATACACGATAAATAAGATCGTAAGTTAGCTTCCGCTAAAATAACATAATTACAAGAACCAAATATTGCATTTGATATTATTATTTTAGCACAATCACCGTACCTCGGTCATACATATCAGAATTAAATTCACATGAGTCTACTTGGATGATACTTTCCAGATTGCAAATATTAGGGTCTCTTCGGAATATTAGAAGGGATCACCTCGTCTCAAAACTTTCCGCATATTACTCCTAGTATGTCCCTGCTTTATTACTAAGGTGGAGACCTTACCTTAATAATTTTCTAACATCAAACTGCACTGTCATGCTAGCCTACATCAACTTCCCTATCATTAAATAAACGCTGCTGAGTTAGTAAGCATCAATTGCTTGCGGAGGATTAAAGAGAAGCAAAGGCATTGAAAGAGAAGGGATTAAATACCTCCGGTAATCTTCATCACTATTATAAAAATGAACACGTGTTGATTTTTTTATCGAAACAAAATAATTCCTCTGATGAAAATTAGAATACAAGTATGGAATAATATATGTATGTTTTCCTACCAATATTTAGTGGCTTTGGTAAAAGTTTTATTGAATTTATTTAGGTAATTTTGTTAAAAATAATATGGCGAAAGCGACAACTTGAAATGAAGGAATTTCATTAAATTCCAAAATCATTGATCGTTGAGATTTTCCGTACGTAACGACGTTATGCATATTTTTCATCCATCCATCCCGTCACGCCAATGATCAAAAACAGAGAAAAATGAAACGATGATGTAAAATTTTTTACCTGCGGTAAGCCACATTCAATTTTTAATATTCCAAATAATTGATATTTGTTAGGGATATGAGGTATTATTAGACCAATAAAACAATATTTTTTCAGGTTTTTTCTGATGACCAAACTATGATGGGTGGGAAATCTGGTTTTTAATAAACATTATGCTTACCGGAGTAGGAGTCCTTATTCTTTAGAACTTCCAGTCATGGGAGTTCTGAAGATGATAAGGAGAGAGAATGAGAGTTCTGAAGAGAAGCTAATTGAGAGGATAAGATAGAGCTCTTCTAAAGAAGGTCTCTAAATGACCCAAAAACCAATCATTAAAGTTCAAAAGTGTGCATCGTATCTCTAAATTACAGGGAAGAATCGTTTGATCTAACAAGACTCTTAAAACCTGTGATTTCCAACTTCTTAGAGGCACATAATTTTATTATAACCAAGTTTATTCATGCGCTAATCATTTTATGACCACACAATCGTCATGTCTAACGTTTGAGCACTCCTTATCCTCTCCCTTAATAATACCGAGTTAGCTTAAATGGTCACCCTTTTCTAAATCAATGCACTCCTGAATTCTTAAGAAAGCATTTAAGCGAATACTATTGTGAATGAGTTGATCTCATTCAGTAAACTGTAATAACGGAATATACCTAAACGGCCTTCAATAAAGCATTAAAATGCAGCGTGAATGTTTAGAATGGTGAAGCTCTGTCGTTATTCTGACCGTGATATTTATTTCCTCGAAAACAACCTCGTCATATTTTTTCCTATTTCCTATTACAGTTCCTGATTGAAGTCGATCGATTCTAAAAATTTTGGGTAGTGTTCTTCAAAGCTAATTATTGGCATCAGGATCAAATTAATCGGAATTGTTTTTAATAAATAGCCATCGACATCAGACATCGGTAGGATGTTGATTTTAAAGGTGAGATAAATTTCTACCCTTTCTACATGGACTCTAATGCTTCTTTGGGCTACCAATAACAATCGTGGCCTCGTAGTTGTCTCCGTTGTAGACGCATTTATAATAATTACTGTTGCGGCGTTTGTGTTCATGGTTCTATATGTTTGGTTACTTGCCATTTTAGTATATGTCTGGCGTGACATTCATTTCCTTGGAAATCTGAGGGTGAGATGTTAATTTCTAGGTTTTACTCGATTTTCTAACGGTTATTTTTGAACCGTAGGACTGGTAATGTCTAATGATAGCTGTAGGATTTTCATTTTACCAAACAAATCTTGATAAGTTGTAGAAGATTGTTACATAACAAAAGTAGAAAACAGTTTTCAAGCAAATACTTGGTAAGCGGACACACAAAAAAATCAGGAATTCAAATCATTTGAATAGCGAACTTGTGAATGATTTATTATCGTGTATGTAAATGATCAATATTTGCGCGTAAGTGAATGAGGGCATGACGGAATTCTGAGGGATACGACAGAATTTTTTGCCATCATTGTACGATAGTGAAATTGGTTGGCTACATTAAAATATATTAAATGTATAGCGCTATTATCTTCTTTCATATTCTTTTTACGATATTTGGTTTTTAGATCATCTAAGCTATCAGTTGACAGATTGCGGTAATTTTTCTTTTGAGTAACTCATTTATAGTTACCAAAATATTATGTCAGCGTGCATAAATACTGAAAATATTTCACTATATTTTATTTTATTTCAAAGAAAATCCTAAATACTTTGTTAGAAATTCTAATTAAACAATAGTCTACCCACGCAATATACCTGCTCTATATCCCTACCGAACAATACGTCCTGCCCTTTTACGGCCGATGCATATCTTCCGACTGTGAGATATGTGTCGGTCCCAAAAGATATCAATGCAATTTCCTCTAACGTTAAATCTGAAATCATAGTTTAAGTATATCAAGATTTTAGCCAGGAAATGTTCCATTCATTTATAGAGCATGGTACCACAGCAGTCAGGATACATCGACCTCCTACCGGCTTCTCTTAGCTATTGAAAGTAGAATCTATCCTCTCGAATCTTTTATGCCACCTACACTCCCGGAATCAGCTTAAAATAAAAGTAACTAAAAAAAAATGAATTCGTGTCATTACGAGGGCAATATGTGGAAAACTACCTAGCAGCCTAAATATATTTTTTAACAGAAGTCTGAAAACATTTTCGCTTTTTCTTTACTAGAATATATATTTATTTTTTAGTAATTTCAGAGACCATACGCAATTGTATGAGCGCGGTCTGTAATGGAAAAACACAATTCTAGAAAATCGGACTCTCATTTGATTGGCACTGTAAAGATCAGCACGTGATCAGGTGTAGTAAACACATATTTTATTTAACAACTTATCCATGGATGATTTTGATTGTAGCTGAAAATTTTTTAGAGTCTGCTGAAGTTTATTTCTTGTCATTTATCTTCTTATCAATGAATATCAACTCTCCACCTACAGGATACTTAGAGAGTAAAGCAGAGAGGTATATGCTTAAGGCTTTGTTCCTCCATATCATCATGTAGATAATTCACAAATGGAAGTATGTATAATTAGCATTTATAAGAAGTGATTTGCACCGTGAGTTGAGATGCATGAGAATGCTTTTTATATAGCCCTGTTAATAGGGACAGTGACATGATTAATTCTAATGAGAAAAGGTGAATTTTTTCAACAAAGGTAAAGGTTTCCGTGAAGGATAGACTTGTACAGCCTGTTTACCGGTTTTATTAAAGGAGATCACGCAGGACATGACGAAGTATTCTCAACAGAGGCCTGCTTAAACCTTTGACCCAGTATCTATTTGTAGAAATACCTAGTCATTTTTCTTATTGCTTCAGATTTACATATGTAACAGTTTTACCAATTGGTAGAAATATAACATTCTAAAACTATTAACGTTCAAATGATTTGCTAAAACAAGCCTTCACGCACAAGGGATTCTGGTAATGCCTAGCCTATCACATTTATGAGGCTGTTTCCAGTACAATACCCAATTAGGCATTAAACTGGATAAGAATATCTACCAATCTTGTATATTTAAGGGATGGTTCAGTATATCATGCAATCAAATCCATTTATGCAGAAAAGGGGATAGGAAAATAAAAAGAAAGAAGCCAATTTAGAGCGTGTAATTCAGTATATTTGTTAGATACTTAAGTACTGGTTGTTATGCTTAAATGGGCAATTTAATTGTGTATTCTTGCCTCCAGTGTTCCCCTTCCGGAGGTTTTCTTTTTTAGTTCAGATATTTTGATTTCATGATTTTCATAATTGTGTAAAACGAATAAATGCTTGAATTAGAAGACGTTTAGAAGAAGACAAAAAACAAGTCGAGGATCTTAAATCAAAGGCCTTGTACAGAAAACTCTTTAAAGTTCTGCTCTTTTAGTAAAATTAAAAATACAAGTTGCACAACAATACATTAAAGTTGTATAAAAGAAGATAATACGGAATTACGAAAAACATCTACGATAGTACGGAAAAAATGTGATCTATGGAGCTGATATCATGATCGTAAAAATGATAATATGACCCTTGAGAGAATAATTTATATATTTTTTGAAACAGATACCTGTATCTTACAATTCACTGTTATTTTTACATTTATAACATTCTAATTTTATTTTTTTAATTGCGATCAATCTTATTTCGTTGAATCATCAAGTAAATTATACTTCAAAGTATTCCTATATACATTTGCTTTCTGGCTCATCACGATACGGGACTAACACAATGTCAGAAAAATGGTGAAATATTTACCATAACATTGAGGATAAAGAGTCTTATAATATTCCGTTTACTAGTCTTATCAAATATACAGGAATATAATCGCAGATACATTAAAAAATTGCACACTTTTCTGTCACATAAATCAAGAAAAAGGTCCGTTTTGGTTTATTTACATATATTTCCTGCATAATAAGGTAATTTTAGGCCACACCCTCGCGTATTTCTCTTTTTAAGCAATAGAGCATTGCGGGAAAAATACCTTCATCGCTATTTATATTTCATCAGATATTTCGTCAAGCCGCATTCCTGTGACGGAATTGCATCACGAACAATAGACAAAAGACGAGCTTCATCTTACCTTTTTTCTAGCATCCCTTAGCGTAATCACGTAACCAATATTGCCCTGATATTCTTGCAAGCATGAAACTTTTTAACTAAACTGTTTTTTAGTGTCTTCATTCTGCTAAATATTTGTTTTTAAATTTATTTTATCAAATGACATAAAATGATATCGAAACGTATAGAAATCGGGTTTTTATTTCACTAATACAAAGTACCTATTTCTGCCAGCTATTTAAATGTTTACCTAGGAATTAGTCGAAGGAATTATTTTCCAATAAAATGTTTTATATTCCACCATTTCGACATTCTATATGGTAAGTTAAACACAAGTACTCATAAGTATAATTTTGATACGTTTATGTAATTTTGCTATGCATATGAACTACTGAGTGAAAGCTACGAAGAAGAAACTCTTTCCTACTTCAACAAATTAAACCGTTTTATTTTTTAACCGTTCAACCGGTTGTGATGGACATGTGGCAATATCGTCAAAACCATAACTCCAGTAATTTTCCTCAAAGCAAAATGAACGTTTACGCGATGCAATACGTTCAACGTTGGTAGTAGCTAAATTTCACATTCAACCACCGTTTTTTTGCCTTCCGTGTCCATCGTTTTACATTTTCATTCGCCCTTTCTACCCCTTTACCTCCTCCATTCATTTCTGGCTCCAGTTTTTCTGGTGCCACTTTCTCTCTCACCCATTCTTCGAGCTTCCCCTTTCAGAAATCTCCATCTTATACTCTCTCCTTCACCTCCTCCGAAGCATTCCCAAATTAAATAAGGAAAAATATAGTTGTTCATTACTAGGGAAAGTACTGAAGACATAAAGGAGCCAGAGTGCCGCGGAGAATGGGACTTGGGGAAGAGAGTGGGCGAGGTAAGTACGGAAGGAGAAGAGCACGGCCACAAGGGAGACATACGCTGAAAAGGCAGGTTATCAAAGAAGTACTGTGAAAGAAAATCAGGAAAAATCCACGGGAAATAACGAGAAAGAGCGCATTAACATAAATTAGAGTGAAAGAACGAAGACGGAGGATATAGTTAATTCAACGTCTGAAAAAATTAAATAAAACCGGCTTTTTCTACAAGAGCTTCGGAACATAGCTAACAGAAACTTTATTAAAATACAAAATTAATATTAGGCAAATTACTAAACAATAACTGAAATTAAGATGACCTTGTGAATAAACGGAGAGAAGTTATGATGAATTTAAGAAATGGTGAATACATAAGGAATGATGATTTGAGTGTAAAGAATAAGGTATGGTGAAATAATGGAGAGAAAAACATATCGCGAGTTCGTTGCTGTCTAAAAGATTTATATAAAAACACTTGCGATATTGCTCTTTGTAAATTCAAATTAATCATATAACACCTATAAAAAATTTCATTTTGTTCACGCCACAATATTTTCCGCACGTTTCGACTGTGTAGGGCGACAAAATAGACTCATTCTTCTGCAGAGAAGTCACGTGGAAAAAAACAATGCAGTGAGTTGAGTACCACAAAAATTCCTATAGCCTTTCTTCAAGCCCCGATGTAATCTCTCGCTGAGCTCGCTCGGTCCCGCCACCGTTTCTTGACCACCCCTTATCTGAGAGACGACAGAGATGAGATGAGATGTCAGGGGAGATCGGGAGAGCCACAGATGGGGAACGAGAAGCTCGAGGAGGCAAGCAAACAGAGAAGAAGAAATAAAAAATATCTCATTCTGGAATAATGGAGGTTCCCCGGCTCTCCTGGATGTTTAAAACTGTCGTCACGGTGGCAGCGATAAATGATGAAACGGCGAAAATCTTGGGCCTTAAACATATGCAATATGAACAAGAAATGCGCTCCGAAAAGTGTCACCAGAAAAGTTTGAACATCCCTAGGGCATTAGAGCACGACATCTCATGCCTCAAAAATTTTTTTTCATTTAAGAGATGTGCGTGGAAAGCAACAAAATAGCGTGCCTTTGCATGTATTTAAAAAACACATGAACAACCTTTTAACAAAAAATAGTGGAATCTGGTATTTCGGAAGCCCAGAAGATGGACTCTCTTCCACGAAATTAAAATTAATTTTGGAATTCCAAAATTAAATTCTTTAAGTTTACTACGGAGTGATTATGATATTTAATACGATACCGAAAAAGGAAATGAAAATCATCTTACACTCATGCAATAGAACTACACGAACAGAGCATTTTCACAGAAAGCTCCTGTGAGGAAGTCGTGAAACGATCTGATTAAAAAAGAAGAGACGATGCCAGATAATGATAAACCGAAAGACAAAATGAAACAATTAAATTGAATGAGAAATAATAGAAATAAATAGGACTGTACTTTTAAGGAACAATACAGAATAGTTTATAGGAAAGACTATGATCATGAATTTACGAAAGACAAATTAATTAAATGCTGCCATCACGAAAATTCGACTTCTTTTCCGAGAGAATAAGGTGTTATTAACAAAATAATAAAAGCTTTGCAATAACTGGTACGTTTTTAATCTTAATCATGCGGAACAGATAGTACAAACTTTAAACATATTTCACCTTTCTTACTGTTTTAAAAATCTCAACAATTTTGTATCCTTCTTAATTTTTTACTATTTTTTACTATACGATATGTTTATCGAATTGATTTGGAATTTATAAATATTGAATTTTTATGTCACCATAAGAAAGCAAGTTACTTAATAAGTAAACTTTTTCGTTTAAAACTATCAATAAAAAGTTGAAAGAAGGTAAACTGGCACCTTTCCGAACCTCAATCATCCCCTGTTTAGTTCAAAGATGGCTTAGGCACCATGACACAAATTGAAAAACTTTAACTGTTTAAACTGCAAAACTCTTTTTAAATTTCACAGCAAAAATATCGTCAATTTCTTACCAACTTCTTTGTCATTACAGTGTCACCATATCGAAATAGTCCATCACAAATTCGTATCTTCTTCCGCATCAATAAAATATCAGTATTCCAGGACCACATTTATATTGCATTCTACGTTCATTCAACATACTCTTTTTAATTTAATTAATCATGATATTCCACCATATCACGCCTGAAACGTCTCTTTTTATTCTACATACTCTTCATTCAACTTATACTTTTATGAGATTTCCAATCGATTGGTCAATCTTACAATGTTATACCTACTGTAACAAACGCATCAGAGTTTTGAAAAACGATACGACATAACGAAAGAGGGGAATTAACTACAGGAGTGCAAGGAGCATTGATGAAATTTCTATATTTTTGATATAGCATACTTAACAGCTTCCCTGCTTGTATACTTGGAAGTATACATGCAGAGTAGCTCGCAGAATAGATTTTGGTCAGTTATTTAATTATCCAGAGTAACATATCATTTGAATTAAAGGAACTAATGAATGAATTTGAATTAAAATTTGGGTTACCATTTTAATTTAATAAACTTTAAACGATTATTCCTCTAACATGAGTCTAAGTAAAATTTCAGAATAGAATTTCAGATAGGTTACCAGAATCAACTTTTACAACTATGTATTGACTCCCTTTTGTGATTAACACCACCAGGGACGGTTAGGTTAAGGTGGAACGATAATTTTGCTAAAAATTACTTCTGTCATAACTCCATATAATGTGTTTTCTACAAGTATTTCTGAATTGAATCTAAGCAAATTGTCAAATACTTTGCCAATATTTTTATAACTTATTTTTCACTAAAAATCTTTTATATTTGATTAAAAAAATCAACCTGTTATTGTTGACCACCAGGTCAACGGTGGTCGACAATTGTTGGTGGTAGACCACCAAGTTATCGTTCTTCGAACTTATGACACAAAATAAGCGAAGTATTCAAACCAATATAAACTTTAATATATCACAAAAGAACGCTATCAAAGTTTGCAAATAACAAGATTGGACGACTATAATCCGTTGAGGAGAATTTAGGTAGCACATGCATTGGTCGACACAGACTTCTTCATACTCAATTTAGAAGCGAGACTCCCAAAGAAAGAGGGAGGGAGAGAAAATCCGCTAAATCTCGACCCAACGGGGATTCAAAGCTGAGGAAACGGGAATGAAGGACATTTCCAGAGAACTGGCCCAAAACCCTCCACCGCGTCGACTAGGGAGGGAATGAGGGAAAAATATTCTGAAGAATCAGCAGAGAGGGACAGACGACGGAGGCGGGGACGTGGAATGGGACCGGATTGCAGAGAGTGAGAGAGAGAAACTAAGGGGATGGAACGAGAGGAAATTGAAGGTGTTGGGCAGGGTAGTGCGGGGAGGTGGAAGCGGTGGCAGGGGAGGACTGGAGAAGACTAGATCGGGCGGAATTGAGAGAGGGAGAGGAGGTTGAGAGGACGCACAGGACGAAGGGAGAGTGAGAGAAAAGTACGGTGAAGGACGGAGGAGGGAGAAATGCGACGGCGTCTGTCTTAAAAGGAAGTGCGTTCTGGAGCAGAATGGCATTGTGTGCGTGTGTCTGTATGAGCGTCTGCGTTCCCTGGAAGAAGAAGTCGAGGCAAAGAGAAACGTAGAGAGGAGAGAGAGAAGGGTCAAAGAGAATGAGATAGTAGTGAGGGAGAGAAGTGGAGGGAGAGAAGTGGAGGGAGAGAAGTGGAGGGAGAGAGAGAGAGGAAGAAACAGAACTGCCGGAATGCGTCCCGAGAAGGCGGTTGGGGAGTAAGGAGAAGGTAAGGAGGGAAAGGGGGAAGAAAGGATCCGGAAGGGAAAGAAAAGGGGGGATTTAGGAGGAGAAATGGTGAGACAAAGTTTGAAAAAGTTCGAGAGAGGAAGAGGGTGGAAAAATTTGGAAAGGGGCGTAAAATAGGCGCGAGGACATAAAAGGGTAAGAAGGGTGCCTCCTTATAGTAACCTTACATTTTTTGTTACCTCTGCGTGATACGAAGGTTAACAATTACGGTGCGGAAAGTTGGCGGAAGAAACGAGCGGCTGCGCCCTACCCGACTCCCTATTATTTGCTTAATCAGTGACGTACGCTCCCATATCCGGAATGAAATTAAAATGGCATGCACACAAAGCACGCCACCAACTTTTACAGTTTTTTTTTATTCAATCCACATTTTTTTCTTATCAATTTTAAGTCTAAAATCGTATGTTCTCGTGATAATACGGCAGGGATAATAATCCATGCTCGTTTGAGTTTTCTGAGGAAAAACAATTTTTCCTACGCTTAAGTAGAGGTAATGCACAATAATTAATGATCCCACAAGTTTTTTTATTACTCTTGAAAATAATATTAAGGCGAGGAACTTTGACAAGCACAGACCTGTTACCACAGGAGAACAAGTGAAAAGAATACATAAATTCTACCGGTCATTGCTTAGGTACCACAAGTGTCAGATAACTTTAACACGAGGGAATTTATTTAATTGAATTTTTCAAATAGTTTTCCAATATGGATGCCTAGAAAAATTCTAAAAATGCAAGAATTGATAAAGCTACGGCGATGCCCGTAATAGAAAATAAGTGATTATAGCAAAGGAAAATAAAAATTCAAATCTGATGTTTACATGAGAGGTCGTGAAGTTGCAAAAAAGAAAACAAAAGGTTAAGAGGGTAAATTTGGTTCGTGAAGTAGCGCAACGCTCACGGCAATAAGGACATTTATAATATGTACGTTTGAGAGGATTAGCAATATGTGGAAAAAGATGACCCTAAGAAAATCCTTGAAATGCCGTTGAGAATGCTCTAGAATGAATGACCTGCATGCACACATACAAATATAAAACACACATTTTAAATATAATTCACTAATTTAACTGCCTCTATCCTTATCTTCTTCCCCATCTTCCATCAATATTTTGGAATCATTCCAATCCAAAATATTACAGATTAAATTCCCACCTAGATAGTGCTAAATAAATAACGATAAAAATATTTCAGGCTTTAATGAAATATCCTAAAAACCCGATAATCTCCAAAAACCATCTTGGTGATAATCGATGAATTAAAAAAAATTGCCAAAAAGATAAATAAAATGTCCTCTGAAAATGGTGCGGATAACATGTTTATAGTTACTCCTGGAAACGCTTTCCATTTCATTCCATTAAAACGGAATCGAAAGCTTCATGACTACATTATTTTTTTTAGTTTGGTTAGATTTAAAAATTAAATCATTTTACAGAATCAAAAACAAAATGGAAATTATATCCCCTTTTTAAACTATAATAAGACTTATTAATGGGAGAGTGCAGTTAAATACAGATATAAAGATATAACGTGTCGCTTAAAATGAGAACATAAAGATAGGAAAGCACATTGTCATAATAAGTTGACTAAATTATTTTCCCTGGAACCCGAAAAAAACACTTGTTACGTTAGGTATATGGTGATATATTGCTTTAACATCTGTGCGAAATATGTACTCATAATCTTACTATTCCTGCAAAGTCAGTGGCAATTGAAGTTATCACTGACACTGAAATGGCGTATTAAAGTTCTGGGCATTCTAAAATTACGTGGACACTTATACTTTAAGGTGGCGATTAGAATCGGGTGTTTCAAAGTTAATGGATTTCCAATGAAAATACGTGAGTGCAATAATTAATGGAAGCAGTTTCTTAAAGTTAAGGTTAGACTTCCTTATCCCTCTTCGGCAACCTTTGGATTTCATAAAATGAACATACTAATCCCTGTTATGTAGAAACTCTGGACAATCGGGGTCTAATACTAATTCTAGACTATCTATGACTTATATAAGCAAGGACCCAACCTTGCACTATCTCTTTTTATGGCATTTTTTCCTTATTTTGAATCAATTTAGGATTGGTTAAAAGACCAGCACAGTACCACGAGGTGTATATTGGTTATCAAATAAATTATAAAGATACTATGAAACATTTAAGTTTACAAATGTCGTGTGGGAGGCTTCAAAAGACAACCGTTGGATAAAAAGACGAATGGCGACAGGGCAGCAGAAAGATTTAGGCCGGAGGAGACGAAAGTGGAGAGAAGAAGGGACAAAAGATGCGTTAAAAGGGAAGGATTAGGACACGGGAGAGGAGACAGGTGGTTGAATGGGCGTCGAGAGCTGACGGGAGAGAGACGATAAATCGGGGGTGGAGGGATTGCAGAACGGCCGTGAACAAGATCAGGGAAGGTGTGTGTGGATGGGACCACAAAAGAGTGGGAATGTTAAAAGGAGTGGGAGGAGGAAACGAAAGGTAGTGGAAAATGCCCAGTTGGGAGCGCCCCAAACCCTTCTCGTGATGGGCAATAAATAGGGGAAGAACGTACGTACTTTTCTGTCTAGGCGAGAAGAAGTGTTATAGTGACATGATGAGAGCATCAAAGATGAAGGGAATCAGATGACGTAGGTTACCGTGGACCGGATAGAGTCAACTTATAGTACGAATTATTCATTTATTTAACGTCTTCCTTTTTAGGGCAAGATCGATACCTTAAAATACATTCTTCCACCTAACCTCTGAATATTATATTAAAGATAAATACAAACACCCAAGAATCGAACCCATGAACCCTCGGTCGGCAGGTGAGAACGTTACACCTCCGGCCCCAAGGCCGACGAACTTGAGAGAGTTATGAGAAATTGACTACGCATATGATTCTAAATTATGGTCTACACTCAAGATGGATAAATAGAATAAATTGTCACCATTAAGGAGTATGATATGCTGAGTGCGAACCAGTCATTGACGATAGACATCGAAGTCATTCAGCACAACTCAGAGGAAAACAGATGTAATTCGAACTTTTAACTAATTGTGGTTATTATTTGAGAATACTCTCAATGATTAGTTAATTAGGAATATACATTATTAAGGTAAAATATATTGAGCAATAATGCGTTTAACATTATGGTGTTTGATTTTCGAGGATGCATAGCGCAAGGGAAATCAATTTTAAATGAATGGATCATTAGGGAAGCTCAGGGTTGCCAATAATAAGGTTTTCCTTCCTACGAGCTTAAATTGAAAACACAGGACACGTTATAAGAAAATATATTAATTGTGAAACAAACGCTAAACATTTGGAAGGGAAAGGAATACCTAAAGTAGAACCGACGTAAATTTTAGCTTCTCAATTTGTCTTTTAAAAAAGTAAATTATTCCACTGAAAACAATGGGTGGATTCGTGGGCCTGAGATTTTAATGTGAACCCCTAAGAACTCTGTTTGTAACTGCAAAAAAACCGCTATCCATCAGTATAGAGCAGAGGATTAGTATTCTTACCACTGAACCCTGAATCATTGAGGCAAAAAAAATGACATCTCCAAATCTTCTTTTGCTTTGCGGTCAAAAACTTTTCTCATCACCTACTGAGACATTCAGGACCCTTTATTTTCATATTTTGCATCGCACATGTTTTACATCGTACGTTGCTAAGTCGAAACCAAAGTGGAATATAGGCGGAGCGAGAGGGGTATGAGAGCGGGGATTAGAGTGTGCGGAGGAGGAGGAGAAAAATTTCCCCGGGAGGCGAGACTGGCAGGTATGGGGGAGGAAGCGAAAGGAGAGGTCTGCGGGAGCGTGATCATTTGAACCGGGAGAAAAAGAGGGGGGGAGGGAGAAGGGAAGAAGACGTGACTTGGGGGGAGGGGTGCGGCGAAGAAAAGAAGGGTGAGAGCGGACCAAGGGGAGTATTTTGAGGCTTTTCTAGAGGGAGGGGTGTTTTCAAGTCTCCCTTTAATTAACCGCGCCCTTTACCCCACTCCTCCTCCCCCATCTCTGTCCCTCTTTCTCCCTCCCTCTTTCTTTCTCCCAGTTCCCCCACCAACGTGCCTGGTCCCACGTCTTCTTGCCTCCCCCCCTCCCGCGGCACCCCCTTCCGGATTCAACCACCAACGCCCGGAGGAGTAGTTCTCTCCTCTCCGGAATAAGGGAGGAGGACAATGGCTGTTAAAAAGGAGGCCCTCCGTCCCTCTCTCTCTCTCTTTCTTTCGCACCACCTAAACCTCCTCCCTCTTTGCACTCTTCTTATGCCAGCCCACACTCCTTCCTTCTCCCACGCCGCTTCTTACTCTCTCTCTCTCTCTGTCTATCCCAGACTGGAGAGAGTGCAAGGAGGAGAGGGGGAAAGGAAGAGAGCGAACGAGCGAGAGAGAAAGAAACCTCCGCCTCATCTTCTTTTCTTTGATGAGCACGACTGTTTCTTCTCCGTCCCTCCCTTTGCCTCCTCCTTTTCCTCTCTACCACTCACCCCCCTCCCCTTTTCTCTGTCGTGAGAGAGACTAGCTCTTCTTGAGGCTTAATGCCCTAAAAGTTTGATCTCGCAAAGTAAGGAAGGCGTAATCTCCTTTTGCGGAACAATTAGAGGGGGCCTTTGAAACCTTCAGGTATTAAATCTTATCTCGTTTCTTTCTCAACATATCGGGAGGGAGGGGGAGGTAAGAACTGGCGTTTTCCTCTCTCTATCTGCCACTCTTTCTCTCAACTCTTTTTGTGAAGAGAAAAAACTATCTCTGACTCTTAAACTCCTGCTATTTGATCTGGACACAGCAAATTTTGTGTGTTTGTGTCTGTGTGTGTAACCAATGCGCAAGGGCTGAGGTACAAAGGGTAAAAAACATGTCATCCACAATTCTGAGGGATTAAATTTTGTCGCAATTGGAATTATTTTATCGTGTCAAGATGTGAAATAATCGAGGAATGGAACTTCTAAAAAGTGAAAGAGTTTTAAAATGATCTCCTTTAACCCTTCCATGCTGTTATTCATTACTTTTTTTATAGGCTAACTTACATGATTGCGTGAGTATCTTCCACTTGAATTTTTAGCGAAACAATATCAATATGATCAACGTTATGCCACTACAATGCAGTGTTGAATTTCTTGTAATGACTGTAAACTCCTCGTTGACAATTAACTCTCCTTATTTTTTGGCATGTAAATTATTAGCAAACGAGTTTAATATTCCAAATACTCTCTCAATTATGAAGAACATCAAAAGCATTGCGTTTTACGTTAAAGACATGTTAATGACTTTAATTAAAATGTTTAAAAGATAATATTTCATAAAAATAAATTAGCAAAATCTATACTGAGTCAATGTGGAAACGCCGCCAGGATTTAATTTGTTCTCTTCGAGGACGGGAAGTTAGTTTTTTCTTGTCAGTGCTTAATGAAAAAAGAAATTGGTGGCACGCGGCAAGATTTAAATACCGAGACAGGTGTACCGTTTCTATGCATGTTATTCACAGAAGTGTGCCAACGGAATTCCGTAAGTTCCTACATCGGAGTCAACGAGACAAATTAACCCCGCGGCTACGTCCTTTGCCTCTGAAGGAAACGAAATTTTGAACAGGTTCCTGTTTATTTGCTTAGAGAAATAACTGTTGAGGTACGCCTCCGAATGAATCACCGCATAAATGGACGATAATACAAGTGGCCGACTCCAAACAATCATTACCGCGACGACCACATAAAAAAATTATCGAAGACTTTGGAAGAGCGTCGAGATGCTCCCTCCCTCGCAATCAAACAGACAAGTCTTCGAGCAACCAAGAACTGTTTAGCAAAAATGTATTCACAGTCACGTACCCGTTGTAACGCAAATAAGTGCGTCTGTGTGTGAAAGGTTGGGAGGAAAATCATTGGGTGTTTTAAGGAAGGGGGAGAAACCTGTTGGAAGAAAAGAAAAACGAAGCGCAAACATGCGACTCTTAAAAAATGAGCACCACGCAGCCAATGACTAGAATGGGACCGCACATTTATCTCCCTCAACCCATTCTAACTCCTCCTCCTCTCTCATGCGGCTCGAAAACGTTTCGCCGTAATTTGTCTATGGGTAGCGTAATACCACCAAGCCGCTCGATGAACGGGAATATATGCATGAGTTTACGTACTACACGTATTTACCTAGCGCCACAATGCAACACTGAGCCTGTATTCGTTGCAAGGGGAAACAGGTTTACGGAGAGTGAACGCCGAGAAGAATGAGAATCCAGGAAGTAAGAGAGTGTCGTGGGGAAGTATGTACAATTTTCATCATACATTTGTAATCAAAAAGACCCAAGAGGATTAATGATAAACTTTTGAAGTTGAAGAAAAAGTAGGTGATGCTAAGTTCTGAATAGAAATAAAAATATTTTACGAATTAGATTACAAAAAAGAAGGAACGCAGCGGAAAATATGACTATGATATAAAAACGAAAAATAAAAAATAAGCTTTGAGAAATATTTTCAAATCATGGCTTTCAACCGATATAAAAATAAAAAGCATAGAAATGATGATAAAAATTGATCCGGGGTGACGCACGACCAGGAACTTAACAAAAATAGAAATATGTCTAAAAACTTCAGGTATAAGTCTATTGCTCTGATACCATCCTAAAATTCTCTTTTCATGACTTCAAACGAATGCTCGAAAAAATATCTCATTCTAAATACTGAAATATATTTTCTAAACCACGTCAAGGAAAAAACTGATCGAGATTCTACGTCATCACTATGCTACTTAAGATTTCATTATTAGGTAGCGATCTCCATTCCTCCACGGGATTATTGGAGCACATGACAAGACCCACCAAATTTATGAATTCGGCTTTCGCTAAAATTACATAGTGTTGCATCATGGATATGAGCAAAAAACATCTCAAGTATAATATCAGATATACTAACGTAAATTATACGGCCAAATTATTGCTGTTACAACACAGATGAAAGGCTAATAATTTTATCTACAAAATCTACTGAAAAACTCACTTTGTCATCTCGCAGACACAATTAGCGATCAAAAATATCCAAAACCGTACTTGAATGAGCCACTCTCCTTAAAGAGAGCATGATGTTCAACTTTGAAAAGAACTGCCTAGAAATGGACGTCAATTAGTCAGCGTAAATAGAGGAGGAAATAAGAGTTGAAAATACAAATGCCAGAAAACTATTATTTCATTATTCCTTCTCTTCAAAAACCTAACAAGTTAGCTAAAACTAAATTTAAAAATTAATGATAGTATGAAAAGAGTACTGATACATATCCCTTCTAATTGCCTTTTTTCCAATTTATGGACCCCCACGTCGATTTTTTACAGAAAAAGACCTAGGAATAATTGGTCAGAAATGCTAAAACATGAATAACGCTCGTATATTCCTTCCGAGAATCTTTATTCAGGGAAAAACCTTTCATATCGACTTTCATAGCCACTGAAAAGATCTAGCACCACTTGCTATGCACTCTTGTGGTAGCTCGAGGAGTATTATGTAAATATAGATTAAAATGCTATAGTGGAAACGTTGAGGTAATTATTCTCTTCCTACGATATATTTTGCAAAAATACGCATTAAAATGTGTTTTCTTATCTACGAATGTGTTTTACTACTCGACTACTCAAAATTATACAAAATCAAGTTTAATGACACGCTCACAAACATAAATTTCTATACTCAGTTCAGGTAAACATTTCATCAACTCGCCCCGTTTACCTGGGGTGTAATTTACTCGCAGCTAACCAAAACCTAACGGGTCCAAATCCATATGCGGCATATAATATAATATTATGATAATTCATTTTACTAAGTGAAGTCTTTTGGTGAATGTGGATTTTGATATATCAACCACCTACGTACTACTAGATCACTAAGGTTGATCTAAGATAGCACTAAATAAATGCTCTAAAATCTAGTTACTATTCCTCAAATCCAAACACTTCCTGGATCTCTTATTTTCGTGCAGTATGCCTAGTGTTTTCTTATCCTACACCTTGTTAGCTTCTTCGAAATTCACCCAGCAAACTTCTCCTCCCCCCTCCCATCATGTCTAGATTTTACGATAATTTATTTTTCTATCTCATTTCACACTGAGTCTCAAGGGCGTCCAATGTACCACGTTTATCCAACCAAGTGTTCTTATGCTGCATATTATATTTTTCAGTTAATCATTACTTATTTTCACAGTTGCCAGCTTCTTTTTCATGGTAAAAATTCCTGACAAAAAGCCATTCATCAAACTCCTCGGCATTCCCTATTTTTTCGCCTCAGGTAAAGTCTCGAGTTCCATTTTATTACAATTTTAGCATTTTTTTAGTCTTAAAATTGATATAACTTGATGAGCACTAATTTACTATCTGAATCTCTATCGACTACAAGAATAATTTGATACAACTATTACTAATTCTGTGTAACCATATTTACTCTTAACCGATATTACCAGGTATTTCAGTCATTTTCCACGTATTCATACGTTTCTCAAGATGTGCAAACAGGATATTAGTAATAATTAAGACATTTCTCCTGATAAATCCGGGCTTCTTCCAGGTTCTTTCTCATTCCTAAACAACACCCCTCTATCCTGTTTCCATATTCCTGCTTCCAGGGATATCTTTATACCTCCACCAATACCGCATTCCAATTACCCAACACTTTTGAGTTTCCTTCCAATGAAACCCACAAATAATTCCTCTATTTAACAGCATTCACTCCTCCCTTCCTTTCTGATTTCTCTTATAGGAATGTAAATCTGAATAATAACCAATTTCATTTCCTGTGGTTTATTTGTACTAAGAGTATTGTGTCACTTGCTTGCTTGATTCTATCGCTTGTCCTCACCTGTCAAAGACTTTTTCGCATTTATTAAGGTGGTTTGGTGTTCATTATTGGAGAAATAATTGAGGAATTTTCCTGTTACCTTCTTCTTGACACCACATCATACCACCATCAGACAAATGACTCCCCACTGAGATAAGACGCCTTTGCAGTAGCCTTAGTAAGGAACCGACACTGCGTAGACTACCTATCGTCCGGCTCCTATGCTTCGATCTGTCACTGATTACTTTACAATTATCATTACTCCCGCCAGCAGACCTCTAGGAGTCATCAGATCACCCATTAGATAGATGATGTATATAGTCCATGGTAAATATTATGATATATTTGTTCAACATATTCGTAATAATTTGTACACATTATGATTCATAGTTAATATTAAAATGTTATTTACACTGGACCGAGTGGCGGAGGGAACCTTATGCCTTGCCGATTTACTACAGAATATTATGAAGATGATCAAACCGAAATGGCCAAGCCAAGACGATAAGAGGGATTACATAAGGAAGGAGGGATTACACAAGGGAGGAGAGATGATGATAAAATTATTTTCGAGTCATGAATAAAGAAAGTAAGGAGGTGAGAGTGAAAGGAAGGAGATTTGCAGATGTGCGCTTTGAGAGGGAAGGACTGGAGAGTGGTTGAGAGACAAAGGGTGAGGGTTAGAGGGTAAGGAGAGAATAAGGGTAGGAAAGAAGAAGGAAGTGTCGATGGGGTAGGAAGCAGAGCGTTTGCGGGAGTGAGTGAAGCGCGAACGAATGAATGAATGAGTGGGAAGAAGTGTAAATAGGGGAAAAGAAAAAATAAGGACGGTAACGGGTCGGGGAGCAAGATACCAACTCCCCTCCTTTCCCTGTGCCTGAAACTCACCCTAACCCACTCACTCCGTCCCGCCGTCTCCCCTCCCGGAAGAGCGAGAAAGATAAAAAGGTCATTCCCTAAATGAGGCGACTTGAAAAAAAACGCGATGAATTTTAAAAGGAGAGTGTCGGATGTGGAAGTAGGGAGGGTGAGGGTATGGATCAAACAAACGATGAGATAATTAAATGAAAATCCAAGAAGTCGCGTCGGAATAGGCCGGCGGCTGTAAAGGCATAGAAGTATTATTAAACTTATATACTTTCATCGAAGGGTTTCACTTTTAAAGTTCTGAATCAGCCGGAATTAATATCCCGATATCACTCGCGAAGTGAAAAAGTGGAGGAAAAATTGAAGACTTCTCAAGAAACTTATGTATTCTTTAATTAAATAATGGCCAGAATAAAAGGAATACAAAACGTCAAAGAGATGTTTCAAATTATTCAATTATCGGAAAGAAGTGGAAGAAGAGACAGAGGCGTAGCACGAGGTTGTATTTTTATGTAAAAATCGTCTGAAATAAATGAAGCTGCGAAAACCACGAGACATTTTTCTTGTGGATGACTTTTACGACATAAATCATAATAAAATTATTAAGTAGACACTTGATATATGACAGACCTTGCATTTACTTTTCATTTAGCACCTCCGGCAAGTTTTAATATGGGATTAACATAATTTACGGAATCAATGCACATGTTTCAAAAATCCAAAGTTACATCATGCTGAGATGCCTTATACTCAAATACGCGCCTGAAAACTGCAAATCAGATAACACCAAAAATGAGGAATCATGCTACTAGAATGAGTTTGGAAAAAATTAATAACCTGGCATAAAGAGTTTAATATTAAGAAAAGCTCCGGGATATTTTTCTAAAAAAGGTATATGTTGGACACTCGAGACAAGATGACAAATTAATGAAGAAACATTTTTTAAAAATTTTATATTCCCTGCCAAATGTTTCAAATGTGTTTCCATTTTATTTGCATTCAACATTCGCTAAATATTACCACAGTAAAGTAACAATTCAGAAATAAAAATAATAGGAGTAATTTATAATGATGTTTTTTCATTCCATTTCGTAAAATGTCTTTCCTCTTTCTTTTTCATTTCGTAAAATGTCTTAAGCATGACTTAAGATTCGAAAGGGTAACTTTTGAATCTTAAGTTACGCTTTGTTTCAACTGTATTATGATCTAAATCTTCGCTTCCAGCAAATGTGTGAATCAACTACGGTATTCCAAAATCAGTTCCTAAACATAACAAACATATTGTCTAACGGACATACTATTAATGCAGGGGGCATTTTTCAAATATGTCTACAATTATTGTGACGATTACAACGTGTTTTTTATGATCAAAATCTGTTTTCTGAAGAACTTCACTGCTTTATCTCCACGGAAATTTCTTCCTTCTGGAACACAGTCACCTATCATACCACTGTGCCTTCCTTCTCTGATCATTGCGTTGTAATTTTCCATCACTACTAAAATATATTCCTCCAGAAACACCCGTATTATTTTTTCCAATGGATCGTATACACTGTCGACCTCCTTCTTCACATTATTACTTGGCAGCATGTAGACATAAACAATGATTAGTTCCTTGGCTCACGTTTTACTTCTACTAATAATATTCTACCACTCGATGGTTTTATATTTACTAACCCAATTCCTACCTTTTCTTTTATACTATTTCCACACATTGGTGGATATCTTCCCATGCGCTGTGTATTACCTAAAATGTCTATTTGTTCTAATTTTCCTGCCCTAACAACGTCCTAAGATTCCAAGTCCATGTTCATACTAGTTCGGTTCTCTTCCATGTTTTCTGCACTTCGGGTGTGGCTTACTCTTTGCAAGGTCGTTTTGGGATGACGAAAGCTCAATCCTTACGCACTTTTCCTGCTAACGAGCACGAAATACGGTCAAATGGGCCAAGTCTCGAAGTAGTCGGGGCACAAGTCTCGCATGATTCATCATAACAGACTTTCTTTAAATATTTGAGGTGGATTTTCATTCCCTTACTCAGTATTGTTTTTAACCTGACACCATAATTAGGGTCAGACGCCTTGCAGCCACTTCATAAGGAATTTACAGGTAGACTACCTTTTACTCCGCTTCTACCCATCGATCTATCTGGCCTGAGTGACGTTACCAGTATTAATTATTATTGTTCCCTCCTGCCCTTTTATTACTCCAAGCTCGCCGAACCCGGGTCCCTCCGGTCTAACGCTCTACCCCCTAGATATATAGCAGTCCAGGGGGTAGAGCGTTGGACTACTGACCGGAGGGTCCCGGGTTCGATTCCCGGGCAAAACAATCTGGGCACCTGCAGCTCCACCCAAACTAGTTGATTTTTCGGGTTACTCCGAGGCCTTCTTCAGGTCAGACTTTATTCTGTGTTCTATTGTGCCGTCCAAAAGTTATATCACTCTCGTGAGTACTGCCACATCTATATATATATATATATATATATATATATATATATATATATATATATATATATATATATATATATATGTAGATGATTTAAGCTTTCGGCCTACTCCGAGGCCTTCTTCAGGTCAGACTCTATATATATATATATATATATATATATATATATATATATATATATATATATATATATATATATATATACAAACATGTGTGTGTGTGTATATCTATATATATAGCTCACAGCACAAAACAATGAACACCACCATATAAGAGTATTTGTAATCAGTAATATAGTAAATAGGTTGAATTTCAAAATTCATTGAAGCATATTGCAACAATCACGGTAACTTTTTGCTACAATTCAGGCCATCATGTTCAATTGAAAAAACACCAAATAATGTTTTTAATGGTCACAGCAATAATGAGCTTTTTCAGAAATTTCATCTCATAAAAGGGGCATTTACAATGGAATTACGTCAGTAAAACGCAATTATAGCAAAGAATCGAGAATTCACACAAGATCTTTCAATGAGAACGTAAAACAATGAAGAGGAGTATGGGGCGTAGCGTTGCTACGCGTAAAAATAATAGATTTTAATAAATATGGTAAATAGAGATGGGTTTTGAAAACAAATTACGGAAATAAAATAGTGAGTAGTAAAAATGAAAGAAAACTAGGCAAAGGTAGTTTAAAAAATGCGTAAATTTTGATAAATTTAAGTAGAAAGAATTTAAAAGGGAAAGAAGTGTAGTGTAAGAGGTGTTTTGCACAGTGACTTCAGAGTATTAGAAGTCAGGAATGTTGCCAAACATTTTTTTAGAAATCGTTAAAAAATTTATCGCAATATGTTAGTTATTTATTATAAAAAAGTTGAAAACTCACCTATTCCAGATATAGCATACAATTTAGTACCTGTAGTTTCTCATTAGACTGCAAATAATATTTAATGTCTTCGATAATTTCAGCAATTACAATTAAGTATCTCCCAAACGATATGCGGCAAATTTTCAAAAATAAATTATGATATTGCTCACAAGAGCATGCGACATTTACTGGACTTGAGATATTATCTCTGCGATCGGAATACAAAAAATATGGGCGTGAAAATATAATTAATTACACTTACAAAACACGTTATCAATAGACAAAAATCAACTCAAAAGAACATTACTTGGAACAATCACGAGCACTATCATCCATCAGCTTTGCTTTTAAAAAAAATGACCCACGAAGAGCCAGTGCACTGCAGAGAATTCGGTTAGGACTAGTCACCACTCCCCATATTCCTCGACGAGTAGCGGCAGTGGGGGCAGGGATAGAGGTAATTGATTCTAAAATTTCGGAGGAGTGGCTCATGATATGGGGGCAGCCATACACACATGGTTAAACAGGCGCTCGTTCCATTTTCAGGGGCTATCCCAAGCTCGCGCATACTCCAAGTCCAACGGAGTGGCTAACGTCGGGGAGACCTGGAACACAAGGGAATCTGCGCTGGATCGCGGGCGTTTGACGACCTGGGTCTCTCCCTCCCTACCTCTCTCCCTCTCCCTTTCTCTCTCCCGACCGCCTCCGACTCCTCCCGCCGCGGTCAAATTATGCGTGTCAGACCGATCAAATTGGGAGCAGTAATCCGGATCAAATCAGCGCTCTCCCATTTGCGTGCATTATGCGATACAGTCGTCCAATTCTGAATACAAGCACACCTTCCCGCCTTAAAATATCTCTCTCTGTGCGATCAGTTGGTTCCAAGCATCTACAGTCCCGCAAATATCAAGTCCCTCAAACATGGAAGTGAGATGTATTCGATGACGGCTCGGGTATTTTTCGCGTTATTTTTTAGCGTTTCATATTTATGTGAACTCAAAATTCAAGGTGAAATATTATTTTGTTCGGTTGAAATAGAATTTGATATTTGCATAATCTTGAGAACTCATACTGCGCATTTCGGTTACATAAAAAGTGTGATATGTGATACTATTTTTCAAAGCTATTCCATTTTGTGGAAAACGTTAACTATCATCATATAAACAGAAATTATGCAAAGTTTAAAATAATTAAAAAATAGTTTAAGATGTTTAATTAGATATGTGTCTCGCTCCCTTGCTATTTTTGCCTTCACATCTGTCTTTGCATTTTCCCATTTATTACGTTTGAATTTCTTTAGGGGAACCGCTGTTTATGATTTTTAGGGTTTCCTCCATCTCTCTCTACAGATAGAATACTGATTTTTATTTACTTCGTTATCGTGGTGATCATCAATGATTAAAACAAAGGCTATTTTATAAGAACATAAAATATTTCTTCATAAATACCCACGCCACAGCGCCAGTGCCCTCCCTTTCTTTCAACCGTCTCCTTCCTACCCACTCCCTGCCTCTCCATACCTACACCTCTACTTCCCCCCTTATCAGCACGTGTCTCCGCGACAAGGCCACCTGGGAATAATTAACCCAAAGTCACTGCCTCAAGGAAGAGAGAGAGAGAGAGGAGGAGAAAGAGAGTTCGTATGAGGAGAGTATGGGTGGATTTGAGAGGAAGGGCTAGTGGGATGACGACACACGACACTCATCCTCCCTCCCACGACCCCAAAATCCAGACTGACTCGTCCCCCTATTCCTCCACCCTTTGCCACACGGAGCACGCAGAGGAGCATCCGCGGAGAGGGTGAGAGGGTTCCGAGAGAGAGAGAGAGGATAGGGGCCTTTCGGGAGGCGTCATCTGCTCCGTTCGTCTCGACACCGCTGCACCCGACGACGCCGGCACCCCTTGGCCCAAACTACGGCGCCCAAACACGCTCCGACTCACCCCTCCATCCCGCCCTCTCCAGAATGCCGGAACTCACGCTTCCCTCAACCCAAATCGCTTTTCCTCCCTGAGAAACCCTGGGATATTTGCTCCCTCTCCATCCCACGCCGGTTCTTTGCAAGGATACACCTTCACCCCCTCCCCCCAGACTCCAGCCCTTGTGAAGTAGGTCGGAGGAAAGGGTTCAGCGAGGACGTTGGACACCGTTGCCCATCGTGGTTTTGCGCCGTGAGAGGTGACAGAGGTGCGATTCAGGTCCGTATGTAAAGTTGTGTGCTTTACAGGGATAAACAAAACCGCCTTAAAAAACTAGACCAGAATCGCAAATTGTCAGCCGAGAGCTGAAGAGCCACGAATTATTTTACAGATTTCCGCGTCAATTTGGATTTAAAATTCAAGTAATCAGATAAACCTACTGATTTAATGAATCAATCGGCGTCCAATTCAAGGTGGATAATATGCAATCATAGAATGATTTAATCCTCCTCCTTTGGACTGGATGAAATGATGTGAGCCATTGTATTGAATGTGCTAACAGTGAGAAATTTCTTAAAAGTGAGCAGACAATGTCGGTGGGTTCGCAGATACAAATGAGAATGAGGAAATCTCGTCGAAACTAAGCCTTTTTCCAATCATTTATCTATGATGTGATATATTCATCAATTAACTTAGTCTTATCATTTAAAGACAAGGCCTTGTTTGTCAGATTAATGCGCATACAATTTATTTGTGGGGTATTGGAATAAACATACTGTTATCAAAATACTCAATTCAGAAAGGATATTAAATTGTTTAGAAGAAGGAAAGCTACCATGGAACTTGGTTTTAGTTTTCCATGATATATGCTTTTTTTTTAATGAGCTGAAACTGGCTGTAGTGACTTGTAACAATTATCTCGATATGCTGCACATGACATGGGTACCGAGGAGGCTGGTAAATTTGTAGGCCCTATCAGAACAAGCAGAATAGTGACTACGACATTCGAAGATGAATGACGTAGCTCGCATAACATAGGCTAAGGAGGAGACCGTTACATCTTTGTGACATGGAGTGACATGTACAGTGAATATTATAGATAGTTATAGAAAAACCAGAATAATTAATTACTGTGTTTATTTGAGTGCGTGTTTTTACGTATGAAACAAAGATACTTGTACAATGATGTAGTTTCTTTGAATGAGGATAGTTGGATTTTGTGATCAGAAGTTTATGATACTCTACATGGAAGACAACATTTATGAGGTAATTCTAAAGGCATTATTCATTTCGTAAGGTTTGATGGGAGACAGAGAATTGCTAGAGGACACAAAGTTAATATGAAGCGCTCAATGTAGAGAAAAACTACTTGTTGGTTGGAAAAGTAAACCCAGAGAGGGAGAGAGTAGAAATTAAAATTAAAGATAAACTGAGGGTGAGTAAAAAAATCCAAACTCAAATGAGGGGTAATGGTACACATATTGGGAAAAAAGAATTATGACTGATGTGAGGGAAAGTATGAAAAAAGGTCTTTGATGTACGTTAGAGTGTGCGTAAAATAAAAAACCCGGGTGGAACAGTGAACGGTGATGCATTTTGGACTGAAAAAGTGAGAGATTATCCGAGTGCAACGAGAGAAAATTAAAAAGGTATCATTTCAACTGAAAATGAAGAAGTTCGTATAATACAGGGAAGTATGTTTTCATAAATTAAGTGAAACATTGAAATTCATCATATAGCCATGAGTTTAAATTGTAAATGAGATAGGCAAGAAAGATTAAAAAATTAATTATGAACATTGAATAAAATAGGAAGCTCTTTAAGAGGTGAAGGTTAAAATGAACGTTATTAAAACAAGCATATAGAACAAGTAAAATGGACAAATAAAGGGAAGTGATTCAGTGAGGGTACGTGGAGAACGTAATGTAGAGTATTATGTTTTAAATTAGATTTGTATGATTTTGAAAAAAGGAATACTGATCAAATAGCAAAAAAATAGGTAAAAAAAGTAGAGCATTTGTAATAATCTGACGTAAATGTTCGTTAAAGATGAACCAATGGACAAAGAAATGAAAATGTTGTGAGGAAGGTTTTTGGAACATATGAGGTATACACGATAAGGAATTCGTATCTACGGCAGTGAAACTGATGAATATAAATAAATACTCCTCACATTATTTCAAGAAAGAATAACGTAGCGATGACATTATAAATTCACAATCCCACTAAACTATAAATTGTGGACAAAGTAAAATGAGTGTGAGGTGCTTAAATGGATTTCGCAATAAAAATTGGATAAAATGATGATGAAAAATCCGTGGGTTATAGAAGAATGTGTATTTCCGAAAGTAAAAGTCGCAGCTAAGGACAAGAATGAAAAATGTAAGATGCTACGTTGGTGTATTCACATCTCAAAGAATGAATGATAGGAGACATATCACTAAGGAAAGATATGAGAACGCAGTAAATTTTTGGAGAAGAAAGAGGATACCGATGGAGTCATGATTGAATGTATTTGAGATTCTCAAGACGAGTAATACTAAAAATTTCAGCCATAAAATGCAATTGTGTAAAAAGATATGAAAATTTACCAAATAAGATACATTATTCAAGAATAGTGAAGTATGAAAGGAACTGTTGACACAGAGTTTCCTTTCGTTGCCTCAAACCGGATTTTTCTGGAGAAAGCGAAACCTTTGATTTGACGTCGTATTGGGATCTGATAAAAATTATATCTGCAAGATTTTAAAACCACTGTAAATAAGCCAACTTGGGGACTCAAGTTAACTTATTTTATGAAAAGTAGTATTCTAGTGTATTCAGCGCTGGGGTCCAAATCGGAGCTCCTAGGTTAGATTACGGGAAGAAGTGACGCCTCAGCGCGCCATCGGCTTCACCCACGCGGTGTTTTTTTCTGGATATCAGATCTTCCTGGGAAACGACAGGTGCATAGAAAAAAGACCCTACCCCTATACTCTATATGCGAGGATTTTACACACCATATAGGTCTTAGTGGTGAGATCTGCTTTGATCTATGAAAACAACTTCGTACTGATTACTGTAAATTTAGTGTATTTCTATTATATGGTATACAGAATGTATTAGCCATGAATGATGGAATTTCTCTCCACAATAACTGAGGATAATTTTTACCCTATCAACATACATTTAGTGCCAAGTATGACCAACAATATTAACATAATATGCCACAACTGCAGTCGAGTTTACTAGATCACCTATTGAAGAACGAATATAAAAATTATTCAATCGCAAGAAACTTCCGTCTAAGATATTAAATGTAGCAAATGCTTTACTAGCCCTCGAATCGTATGTTTTAAAAGCAATTCAGTACTCTTGACTTCACAGGGCACTTTTTACACACCGTACACCTAAATTTGCTTTGCTTGACACCAAATTTACGTGTCCTGACGTAACTATGATATTTCAGGCTGGCGGAATATGCAACATCCGGGTAAATACACTGCATCCGCGGTCAGCTTCCTCACACTTCCCCTTTACCTCGCCTCAAGAGAGAGCTCGGTGCTTAAGGAATGATTTCGAGAAATGTTCCGACCCGAGCGAGGTCGACGGAATTGGTTTTTGGGAGAACGGGAACAATATGAGGTTTTAACCGCGTGCGGCGGAGAGAAGAAGAGGATAGGGGTGGGAGCTCTCTCAAGACGTAGTACTTGCATGCGGAGGATCCTCTGCTCTCTTTGGAGCGGTGTCTTTTGTGGAAGCCGGAGTTAACTCCCTCCTCAGGCGTTTAGGACTCGTGGGTGTCTGAAAGGAATGTTTCCCCACGAGGAATTTAGCGGCAGTTAACTGGGTAGAAAGGACGGGGAAAGGATGTGGGTAAAGGGGCTGGGAGGGTGTGCAGTCACCCTCCCCGTGAGAGTTACGCGTTACAATGCGGGCGGATTGCGATGCCGCCTGGGTGCAAGTCGGCGCCAAAATTACGGCCTCGCGGGAAGGGTGCAGTGTGTGCGGCAGCGTGGTGGCAATGGGGTGGGGTGGGGGAGGGAATGGAGCAGTTCGTGGGAAGGGAGAGAAGTGAGGCCTGCGGTGAAGCGCATTACTCCACATTATGGTTGTGCATTAATGGGATTTTTTTTCAGCAGAAAGAAAGTGGAAACTTATCTTTACAATGCAGTCATATTGTTGATTGCCCCTGAAAACACATTTATGTGCCTCTCCCAACAAAAACTCAAATAGATATTTAGAACACTTCTAGTGCTGCATTTTCAATACACTCTTTAAGATGTTCTTCCATCTACCCTTATATTAATATCTACTTTGAAATTTCTTGCAATAATTCCATGTTCTTAATAAAGCTCACCAGAAAACAAAATTTGCGAAATTTAATTAAGAACCACTCTCTTCGAATAAAAGCAAAATTCTAGAAAAATCAAATGTCAACAATAAGCAGACTTTTTATTTTCATTCATTAATTAATGCCCAAGTTCTGTTATTACTATATGGTAAACTCTCATTTTGGTAGGGTTTAGATGAATTCTACGCGCCTACATTTCTTATACCTCGCCTAACAAGACAAAATCTGACATCCCATTGTATAATGAACTGTTCTTCAATACCGTATGCATTCTACCTCAATTTATTCCATCTTGCATGTCTTTCCTTTTCCTCCCCGTACAACAGACCGAAAAATATCACAAAATAATTTGAAACAATGAAACAGATGAGAGTTTCACCCCTATTCGGTTGGAATCTCCACATTTTTTTTTCTGCCCACTTTTGTGTATTTCGTTGTCTATATGTTTATTAAAATATTATTCAATAAAAAACAGGGAAACAGTTACAACATTAAGGTTATTATGAGAACATATGTACTGATGGTAAGTAAATACGTAAGCAAAAAATTAACTTCGACAGGTAATAACTTTTATAGGGCGAAAATGTACGGAAGTTGAAAAAATCGCGGAGTCTATTGCCGAAATTTTCCATAGATAGGAAAGGGATATAATGGTGTCCATTTCTGTTAAAAGCATATACATTCCACTAGTTCAAGAATATCTTATATGATTTAATATTTATCGAGAAAACTGATATTTTCATAGATATATTTAGAGCATAAAGATATTATTCCTCAAGACCCAAAAAATATAATTAATACAGTAATTTTATTAAAAGGATGAAAAATATAGCCTGAACTTAAGAGTGGACAGGAGTAGTTGCTAGACTTGGCTGGGAAAGAGAAGGGGTCTGCCTGCCATAGCATTCAAAGGGTAAAGTGTTCGTAAGCTACGGTAATGCATTTTCACTCGTCCTTCTGAGTTCGTCCACGTCATTTTCCATCATTTCTGCCAAGCATAGATCTCTAAAATGTAAAAAATACTTAAATTTTCTAAAAATCTGCTTTTTAACTGTCTATCGTAGTTAGATGCTTGATGTGACTAAGGCATGTGATGGAATAAGATGCTATTGTTGGGATTTTTACAAGTGCGGTATCTTTAAATTATAAATCTACTTTCATTTGAAGAGTCGAGTATAGATCTTGAATGGAAACAGCGTTCTCAATCCCAGCGTCGGGAAACAACATATTATTTCCTATTCAATGCACTATGCCATAATCAGCCAACGGCCCACAGAGAAGTCTCGAGCAGGTGATTGGACTCAATACTCACAACTTGCCTTCCCGTGGTCTCCTCGTCGATCATATTCACCGAGATAGCATGATATCATCTAAATCTCTTTCCAAAGTGGGAATGCTAAACTTATAACCCGAGAAATACTTTTAATTAAAATTTTTGCTATAATTCGTCCAAAGGAAAGACTTTTTTCTTCCCGAATGTTTTCCCAAAGCATCACATCTTCCAAGTAAGACATGCTCTGTTAACTTACCCTGCGTATCAAAATGAACGAGCGATCGGATAATAGCGATGTGTGACCAAATCAAAACGCCGTCACGCACTGAGCGGTCTTAACAGGAGTCGCAGCTGCGGTTGCGTGCGAAACACGATGACGAGACTGCTCATGACCCTATCCCATTGAAGTACTATTGAATCAGTAATATAGCTCGACGCTGCAGTGCAGCGGTGAACGCTGCACACATACACACACACACATCCATTCCTTCCCCTTCCTCGCGGCAAAGCACCCTCCTCGGGCCTTCATATGTGGAGGTGTGAGAGCTGGGCGACAGCCAAGCGCCCCTTCCCCCTACTCCTGAAAGCCACTTCGTCCTTCTGGGAGGAGACGCGGATGTATAAAGGGTGAGCTGGCTGGTGGGTGAGAGAGATAGAGGAGAGCGGTGGTGGTGCACACCACGCCGATTACAAACGGCCTCACAGTTGGGGTCACAGGCGGTCTCGTCGAATGGGAAGGGGAAGAGAGAGAGAGAGAGGGGTTGTTGGCGAAGAGTTTGAACGGCACCATTAAACAAACAGTACAATATTAATTATTTATACAGCTTCAGGTTTCCGTGTCCGAGTTCACCGAACGCTTTGTCCGTCTACTGGTGCCAAAATTGGTCATTTATGTTGTCACTCTAGGATCGAGTTTCATTGTTCTAAGGTTCTGCATACCTCTAGTTTTGATTTAGACATTGGAAGCACTTATACCTCATGAATATCTGACACAAACCGTGCCAGAAAAGACAAAACGCTACAAGAGAATAGATGCGGAATAATTTCCATAAAAAATGGCGATAAGGTTGTAAGCTAGGGAAAATTCATATAAATATAGTCAATAAAATGAATGGGGAATTATATCTATAAATGAAAACGCCTAAAGATCAACATATTTCATACCTAAGCAAAGAGAGAAGAAAAATACAGGTGACGGAAGAATTAAACACGTGATACAGCCACGGGGAGAATGGAATGCAGTTAACCAGTGCGATGTTATAGGATCCAATCTTTATTTTTACCGAATAGAACGGAACAATTCAATCATAGTCAGATTTAACGGTCCTATATCCATAACACTCGAACTTTATTAGAAATGTTCGCTTTAGTAGAAACCTTGTGTTTTCACATAAATTCATTATTCAACGAACTAGGTTTTGACTTGCAAATTCATCTTCAGATGGGGAGTGGAGAAGACCTTTCGTCTGACATGAGACAAGATTACCTCTTATATGTAAGAAATAGATCTCTGCTCTATTCACAAAAGAAGTGTCTCAGTCAAAACCTTTATTGTAGAATAAATATTTTTATATGTAAATACAAAAAGATTTTACTTCAGCATGAAGTTTTTCAAAGAAAATAACACCAGTGCTTAACCAAACATTCTGTTTCTAGGTTTCGGTCAATGGTGGAAGGAAAAGGAGATCAGATAATTGATGTTTTTCCCACTTTGTGCGCAAAAAACCACTTATACTCGATCTCAATTGGGAGTGAAAGGGATATAAATGCCTAGTTTTAATGGTTGAGGCACTAATTCTGCTTTTCAGTCTCATTGCCTTCAATAATTCCGCATTAATGCCCTATTTCACCATGTTATTACCTATTTATCTTTTCTCTGAAAATTTCCTGTTATGACAGTAATAGCGACTTTTTTCAGGTCTCATAAATTATGCGCAATCCAAAAAAAAAGCTTCATTTCTTTTCTATGAACATATTGTCCATTTAACCTTTCATTTCTTCATGCACAATAATCAAATAAAATTCTCAGTAAATAGATACATCAACATTAAATAAACGAAAAAAAGTGTCCCAATGATGAATAGGACTTTTTTTTATAATATTAATCCAATGTCAATTTCGACATATTTTAAACAAGTCCCTTAACTTGCTCTAAATATTCCTTAATCCTAAGGCTCGATTGTCATGCCCGATACAGAAAATAAAAATCCAAACTGCAGTTAAAATTTGCAATTTTTTGCAGAAAATATCATTAAAATAATAAAGCGCGTGTAAATTAAAACAATTCTGAAGTCATCAAAACTTATGCATCCACAAGAAGTTTGTTGGATATGTCTGTAATTTTTATAAAACAGCTACATGAATATAGTAAAAATCATAAATCAACTAGCTGAAACTATAGAGCATACAGCATTAAAAATCTTCCGCATGTTTTCAAATGTATGCCCGAATGCAATAAAAATCCTAATCTAATTTTTTAAATAACAAAATGCCCTGGAAGCCTAAAATTTTAAATAGGTATCTTCTGACACTGCACTTGATCAGGGAAACTATTGCCCCTGTTCCAAAATTTATATCAATCACGTCACCAAAAATTCCTTTTCTTAGGATAAACTTTCAGTGGCCCTTAATGAATACGTACATCCGGCGTAACATAAACGCATCATGCAAAGACACCTCTATCGTTCGTGATGGCTACGCAGTATTACGGTCTCACGGGATGAGTGTGCGGCTGGAGGGAAAACGACACGGCGCCAATTTCGAGTGTTCCCGTCGCTGAGTCGGCGAATCCCTTAACCAGGCGGAACTTGAAAGCGCCTGTAGGGGGTCCCTGGTAAAGTGAAGCAAGAATCCCAATGTTGCGTCGGGCGAATTTGAGTTGAGGCGTTCGCCTTGACTAAGTGGATTCTCGCGGCGGAAGGCGTGCACGGAATAGGACGCGGCACAACGAGGAGGGGATCTTGGTCGACGCCCCGGTTCAAAACGGAGAACGAGAAGTTTCACTCCGGCCCTCCATTACGTTGGATTTCCTTCCAACGTACACCTCCTCACGTCCATCTCTCTCTCCCAAGGACCCCCTCCGCGCCCTACTTCATTCCGAAGCCTAAGATCATGCTCACGACGTCGACTAAAACGACTAATATGAGCCAACAAAGATAATTGATCTCCATAGTTAATACCCCATTTCAAAACATTTAGTTTGACTAGAAGTTAGCACAATCACTCTAAAACTTCTGGATGCGTGCAACCTACTCAGAAAACATGCAAAACAACATGCATGAATAAAAATTGCTGTTTTTCTTTTTTGCATAGAAAAATCGACAAAATACTCTACTGGAACGTATTCTCTCTCCCTTGACCTCATGTCCAACTGTGGAGAAAAACAGGAGTTTGGTTAGAAAAAATAGATTTCATCTAGTTTCGCAAACTTTAAAAAAAATAGAATTCGCCAAGTCATGGCTGAAGTAGTCAGATTTGATAAAGAATGCCGTCCTAGAGGTCTAAATGATTTTTTCTTAAGCCTTGACTGTCAGAATCAGCCGGAATGTGAATTCAAAACACAATATCAAATTCTGTGAAACATCGTGATCTCAGAATCTTCTTTCCCCATCACAAAACACCTGCAGTAGAGAGTTTGAAATACGATGCTACCACCTAGTGAGTTCCAAGTAATATCTCATATAGCCAATTCAAAAAGCGCTCAAAGGATAGTTCCATTCATTCATGTTCTCAAAAACATTTATAATTTAGTTAATTAATAAGGCGCTTAAAATAAGTTTGAAAAAAGGTAACTTTGAAGAATATTCAAATTCCTAGACAAACCTTTAGATATTTTACTTGTGGACGAAGGGTGAAAACCAAAACAAGTTAACTTGAATTGAATCATAGAGGAAAATGTTAGCATATGCAGCCTTCAAAGCTGAAATATGCGCAAACCTCCATTTACAAGTGATGTCGCTGTATTCCAAATAAGAGATGGTGAATAAACTTTCACAGGAACATAAATTTTACTTGAAAAATATATTATTTTATCAAATTAGGGGACGCAGTAGTCCAGTATGTAGAGCACCAAGCTTCTGATCGGAGGGCTGTGGTTCGATTCAGATGCCACTAAAAACCCTCTGCTCCATCCAAGCTGTGTGATTTTTCGGGTAATAGATTTTCCTGGGTAACCATATGTGTAACATAGAAATGAACTTTCCTTTCTATCCTGATGTGTGAATTTCACTCAATATTGGGCTTAATACTAGGTGAGCACTATCCCCTCCTATCAAAGCAACCTCGGGTTGAGTATTGTGGTTTTATATCAAATTATTCTTGAAGTCTTAAGCGGTTGTTTCCATTTATAACAGCATCCACGGTTGAAATACCTGAGAACTTGTTGGAATTTCTTTTCTGGTTCATACCACCTCTCTCTATTGCATTATGGTGGTAATAATGTGTATATTAAAATTACGCTTGAGTTGTTAATAAACACTCTCTTATTAAAACGTAAAACAATATAACATTTTCTTTCTTTTCCTTCTCAACTCAGCATTAAGTTATTCAAAAATTAAAACTTTTCGCAAAAAAATAAATTGAACATCTCTACTGCTACAGTCTCTTCGGTTTATGAATGGATTGTGGCAAGGAGTGAAATACGTAACTTAAGGAAACAACGGTTTATTCGTTTGGGCAAAACAGGTTTATTTTAGCCTCCTTTGCGGCCCATAATGTAATAGGGAAGGATAAAGGTTCCCATGAAGTCTATTTTGGCTAAGGCTTGTTCGTCTAAAAAGTTAAACCAAGAAGAAATTAGGTTTACAGTAACTGAACTTAAAATATAAGGAACGAATTAACTTGTTGGTAGCAAGAATTTCACTCATTTTCAATTTTGCATTCTAGTAATACTGTTATATGTTTTCAAAGAGAGACTAAATATTTCTATGGAGCCTTATCGGAGGGCAAGCTAAACCAAAAGATGAATCATATTTTATTCTAGAGCGATGATACGGTTTCCTCCATCTGTTAAGTGAGGTTAAAGAAAAGGCATGAACTATTTGATAAATCTGAAAAAGAAAGAGCGCACCTCGAAAGAGATTAACTGTTAAACTCCGTAATAAAAACAAATATCCAGACAGCTGACAAATTTTTCAAGATCTCGTATTTTAAACTTTCTTTAATCATTCCACAATTTCCTTACTAATTATATTCCACCTCAAACATCTCACATCATGTTTTCCAAATATTTTCTTGAACCCTAGGAAGTTTGGAATGAATAAAGAACCTTGCTTTCATTATGGGACTGCTTATAGAGGTAATAACTGAAAAATATAATCAACTGGCTATATTTTTGCTGCATGTTAATATCTGATCATATGTATAACAAATGACGACATGCGTCTATTATGAGTACATACTTATAAGTCTCGTACTTTCTCTTCCAAGAACACTTGCAATTGTTTAAAAACTCATTATATTATTATTTCCCAAGGAGGAAAAACATGATGAGGAGCCCAATATTTTCTTTCATGCTGAAGAACGCTAACACACAAAACAAAAAAAATGTTGTTAAAACATAATCAAGTCAAAAGTGATGTTACAAGTTCCGGAAGTTTCGTATGATACATGGAATGCACTCTCGGTTTTCCTAAGGTTTGTCAAGAAATACAGCTTTTCATCGGTTCGTTACGCAAATTAGCTAAAAAACTTATGTTGTGAATTTAAATTTTAAAGGATGACCACTTGATCACCCAATTTAATTCACTATTTTTCACACTAAATCAATAATCGCATATTTTAAGTTTTTTGGAATTATCTAAGATAGTCTTAAATTATGTATTTGTCGCTTAGCATGACGATCTGAGATTTAATGGTAATAATGAAAGGTTACATACGTCTCAAGATGCCATTATTGTGTTTTTAATAAATGATTCCAGTATTTTTAATGTAAAAACCAAATTCATAAGAATAGGTTATTGTATTCCCAATCGATATGATAAAATAGGTAAAGAAAGACAAGACTTAAGAAGATTTAAAATATAATATAGTCGGTCCTCCACATTTCGTAGAAATCCTATTTCTCTTTGATAATTATAAGGCTCGCTTCAGATGGTGGAATGTAGTAGTAGTCCCTGGATGTATGCCTTTTGAACCAGCTTTGACCTCTGAATACTTTTGTATTTGTATGCATCGATATCTCTGTCTAAAACATTCCGGGCACTGCAAAATTTATGTTGGATCTGACGTTAGTCTGTAGATTCGTCGAGGTCTTTTGTCAAGCTTATGCTGATGCTAAAGTCAAGTTCCTTTCATCCATTGAAATACAGCCTGACATATAACTCACCTTAATTGCCCTTGAACGCCATTATCACAAATTACCTCAACAATAGAGTACCTTCTAGAGAAGTTACTACAGATAGGATGCCAGAATCTACATTATGCGCCTATGAACTATTGCGCGAACATAGCGTACGATAAATCGGTGGTGGTAGTTGATAGAGAGACTTTTCATTTGGGAGTGAAACAAGCACTCAGTGGAGGAACACATATACTGGAAATGTCATGTAAGAAAACAATTCAAATCAAACAACAAAACAAATTAGTCTTTAAAATTAAATAGGTAATATTATAAATAGAAATTTAATAGAATAGAATAGAAATTTTAAAAATTGTAAACACGGACAAATCTAAGATTTTAAATGATTTTTTGTATCAATCCCGCTCCCCTCTCTTGAACCTTTCCTTTCCTAACCGTCCACACCCCCGCTCCCCTAAACCGTCCCACCCCCCTCCCCCTTGCAATGTTACTGTGACTCACACCGACGCTACCACCTTTTCTTTAATCACCACTACCTCTCCCGCCCCCTCACCCCAAGACACGGATGGGAAGAACCCACCTCCGACTCTTCCCTGACCACTTTGCCTCAGACCCTATCCCATCCCGGTGAGGCTTTCTCACTCTTTCCCCCCCGCTCGTGACCTTCCTTTCCCTTGCCTCCCATCTCATAACCCGGCTAATGACTTCCCCATTGTGTGTCCCCACCCCTTCTTGACTACATTGTTTCTCCCCCCCCCACCGACCCTTCCTCCTCCCTCGCTGCCTCCCCTAATCTCCTACTTCGCCTCAGAGGGTATATATTGGTATGTAACGGAAAAAATTTTACCTGATGATGTCGCTCAGCGATGAAACCCGGGTCGTTTAATAAATTCTAAATGTGGAAGTCTACAGTGTTTCAATTTTTTACCATGAAGCAATTCCACAAAGTTACGCCTGAAACCATTACTTTTAGGTAATATTAAATAGTAATATATTTTATTATTTATTTGCATTTAATATTTCGAAATGATGATTGTGCTTCAAGCAAATCCGTTAAAATCATGCTATCTTAAATCCTAATATACATTAAATATTCTACTTGATCCCAATTAAAGATCGCATAAAATGACATTATTGAATGGAAATGTCAACAACGTTTGGCAAGCATCCAGCTTGGAAGTGTGATACGGTAATCAGAAATCTGCTCCATTATAGTGATAAAATATTAATTATATCAAACTCACGGAACAAAGGGAATGAATAGATAGGTCAAAGAGTATTGCATTATTTTATGAAGCAGGTCAGCCAATATCAATCTTTAAATTTAACTATTTCAATTACCAAAATGTATTCTGTATATCAAGAACACTACAACTTTTTCCTATAGCAAATACTAATAACCTATTAATATTCGAAAGTGTTTCAGTCAATTTATCTCTCCAGCATGGCACTCGCATTTAATTTCAGAAGCTTAACTCGCTAATTTGCTTCATTTTACCATAGATTCAAATTAAACACTCGGATTAAAACACATATCTCAATGTAAAAGCAGTGCTTTGGTAATTCATTTTAATTAAATAAATGTCAATTTTTCCTTCCACAGGTGAATACAGAATGGATCCACATTTTCTTTATTTAATTATGATGAAGCTTTAATATGAATGAGTTGCACAAGCTTATGTTAATGTTATTTGACCTTTGAAAACCAATTGTTAGCTAATACTTGGAAACCGAATTCGTTGAACATAGGAGGCGAACATTTTTTTATTAAGCTACGCTATTGAAAATATAAAGGTATTTTAAGCTTTTCTTCAACAAAATACTTCATATGAAAAATGTCCACTTAATTTCAATTAAAGTTCAATTGTACCAAAGATATGACGATTATTTTTATTCGTATTTACCTAATTCGTGGATAGTTATTTAATCCAATCAGGGAAAAATAATTATAAAAAAACATCTATTTTGGGATGCACGCAGCACCTATTATATGCCATTGTAATATCATCATAATCAATCGATATTTCTTTCAATCTCATAAGTTCTAAGCGGTAATATTATATTTTCCCTCATCCTACGGAATTTCCAAAAGATATCCCGAATGGCAGAAGTATATATGTTCGTCTTTTAAGTGTGTTCCTTTCCCATTTTCCTTATCTGTATTTCTATGTGAATGAATATCTATTCACAGTAGTGGTATATAAAACATTTGTTGCGCCATCAGTTAAAAACATATATTTCTACAATTCCAAATACTATACTGTGGTAGCTGATAACTTTTCTGGCGACGTGACTTAAGAAATTTTGTTCCAGGGGCATACACGTACATGTTGTGGCGATGAATTAAAGAGCTCTTTCACTAGGCATTCGTAGATAGCCACAGCAAAAGGAAAGAGACGTAACGAAATATTCACCAGTTTAAGATCAAACTTGCCACCGGAGGAAATGTTGATAAAAACACTTCGAAGAGTCTTTTTATTTAGAGTCCTCCCCGTCGAGACTCAAGACCACAGTCGCATGGGGATTTTACCCCGGTGGGGGGTGGGGGGTAGGAGGGTAAGGGGGAGTAGAGGGGGGCGTCAGCCTCGAATCTCAGGGAATTCTCCCCACACACTCCTCACGCCCCTTCCCCTTTTCTATCCCCCAAACTCCTTGCTTTCTTTTCGCCTAAACAGCCTCGGGCTTTCGTGGCTCCGGATGAGAGCGATGATAACACGCGACCGCGCCTGGGAACCTCCTGGCCTTTCGGTTTCGCTGTGCAACCTCCCGCGTGCGCATCCGAGGCGTCTCCAACCAAACGCCTCTTGGGATGGTTAGGGCGGGGGGATGGGGAGCGAGAAATGATGAAGAGGGGAAGAGGTGCACACACACACATTTGCGTACACCGCTGTAGCTTGTCTGGAGAATAAGGTCACGACCAGGATTCCGCGACACTTAGTCGCGATTTAGACATTCACCCGCGACTAGGTGGATATAATAAAAGGCTCGTATTTTTAAGCGCATCTTACGAGTACTGAATCCTTAGGCATGAGAGAAAATATCACCCCAATAAGGAGAGCAATGGTATTTTGTAAGAAGGGAAGAGAAACTCTGTTATAAGCCCTATCCTGAACGAAATGCGAAAAATGGCAAAAAGACATCCTTTTATTTGGCGGAGGGCGCTACTTTCTTAAATTGCGCAAGGTCTGATATCAACGTGAAAAAGTAAGGTAAGCCAGACAAAGTAAGGGAAAACACCGAACAACTTGAGCTCTCAGTACCCTCTGCGTGTGCCCTCAGTGTGTATAAACAGTACACACGCCGCATTAAAAACCATTTCGTCCTCTCTCAAATTCATGCCTGAAGTTTTAACCTTCTCATAATCAAGTACGTCTTCTCCCCAGTCTTTATTTCTCCATCTAATATAGTTTCACCAAGAACGTTCAAACAATGCTTCTTTGTGATACTACTGTCATGTTCCGGAGCGTAATGAATCCCAAAATGGTGGTATTCGTAAGAGAATAAGAGCTGACCGTGATCGTCCCGGTAAGTTAAGTATTGCAGAATGAGAATTTCTAATATATTTTCAACTGTCGAATACTGTTTTTCCAGGTAAATCTAATATACCTTCTAATTCCCGGGATTGACTCAAGGTATACTAAGGTATCTTTTTGGTTAAATCAGACGCCATTCGGTCAGAAATCTGCCACTATTTAAATTGAATTACTTAGTAGAGATAAAAACGTTTGGTTCAATCGAATAATTGGTTATATTATACTTTCAGGTCATTAAAATAAGAGTAGATACAGCCATATGACTGTGTTATTAGAGAAGTAACTATTTCTCTTAATAAGCTAGCATATATCTAACTGTATTGCCAGTAGTTGATAATCGTAATAAAAACAAATAAAAGTATTTAATTCCAACGTGTGCTTTGATAGGAGAGGGCTGAGTTCGCTAGTTTCATTAACCCCTTGGACCTTTACTGATAATTCCATTTGGCTCATTGTACGCAAATGAGTGGGAGTTATTAAAAAGTAGGGTTTAGTGGATTGAAGGTTTTCTCAGAGTCAAATGTTTCTAAAAAAATCGAGTATCACATTGCAGAAATTTTAAGTTTATAAAAATAATACAGTTTTTCTCAAGTGCCATAAGGCATCAACTGGACTTGAAACTAGCCGAACGGTAGGCCGCAAAACGATTAACTAATAAGACAACCATTTCTCATTCCTAGTAGGTTGCATCGATTTAGTTAAGTGACGTGCACACTTTAAAAAATAACAAGAGAAACTTTAAGCAAAGTACACTGGACTTTATTAGTTTTAAAGCCATTAAATTGGTGATAACAGTTTCGTTTTGAAAAAATCCCATAACCCCCACGACTTACTATTAGTTTTCACTCTGAATAAAATAAGACATTATAAGTCCCTTTTTAATGTCATGCATAATATATTATTTACCTACATTGTAATTGTTTTTTTATGGACCTTTGGAAAATGTACAACGCAAAAGCTCAATTTTAAATACATAGGGCAAAATAAAATAAGGGATAGCTTTCATGATCGCCTATGCTAAAACCGGAACGGAAACGTTGACGCACAATAGTATGTACACCTTACAATGGTAAAATAATACCACTCTAGGTTATCCCTTTCCAGGAGTTTTCAAACCACACTGGCAACTCAGTTCAGATCTCCTACACAAAACCTTAAAATCGTTCCTCATACATTGAGATGAGCTCCTCTTCCTCGAAGCTGAACGCGAAATCGCCCACGCGTGATGGAGCATCTCAGTCACGGCTCTAATCCCGGCTCTCTCACCCACGATCTCCATCGCACGCGCATGGAAACGAGGGAGGACGATTCACTCCAAAACTGCGGTGTCACGGAAGAGTCTCGAGAGGAAGTGGATTCCCCCATGGGGAGGTGGGGGAGGGGCGTAGAGGAAGGCGGGAAGGGTGTGCGTGCATGCGAGCGGGCCTGCTTTGGGGGAGGGGGTGAAATCGGGATGCAGGGGGGAATGGAAGAGAGGTGGAAAGAGATGGGATGGAGAGAGGGCGATAGAGAAAAAGTAAGAGGCAGAGACAGAGGGAGAGAAAAAAACAGAAAGAAGGGGAGAGGGGAATTCTCCGGCTCCTACAGGAACACGTAAATTCCGAGCGTAGCTCGTAAAACCTTTTCCCTGAGAGGAGGAAGGGAGAGTGAGTAGAAGAGGGAGAGTGAGACGAGGGAGGGATGAGAAGGAAAAAGAGAGAGAGAAAGGGAAAACAAAAGTTAGCGATGGGTTCAAATAAAGGCGCATGGGAGGAAAACTCGGCCGCAAACACACACACACACATCATACGTACGTACACATATAAAAAAAAACACGCGCAATGCCGAACACAACTGGCCTATAAGACTCGCTAAGTCACCAGGTAGTTTGCTCACCAATCATTATTATGCAAATTCATTATCAATGTCGAGCCATCATTTTTACGTCGTAATCGTTTTTAAATGTCGGAATGGAAATAAATGTGCAGAATCACTCGCCCCTTGAGGGTAAGTGCGGAATTGTGTTTCAATAACTCTCTTGGTACAATTTAATATGGCAATTGTGCATCCTTTTAAATAACGGGCGTAGTTTAATCCAAACTTAGATGCAGCCAATCCTACCAAGATAAGTCTTCTGGTGAAATTGTCGGACCGTAGCATGGGTGTGCCAATACTAGAGCGTTCTCATATGCATGGAGCACATCAGGGGATCACGGCGAAATGCAATCTCAACCGCACGACTACCAAAGCCCCAGATACTTCAGCATCAAGTATTCGTATCACCTTCTGGTCGGATTAACCCAAAAAGCAAAATGCTTACCTGCTAAGCCTAAAGCCGCAAGATTCGACACCGACCCTGGAGTGGATTTTGCCTAAAAGCGTTTATTATTCAGTCACTCGAGGTTCTTTGGCATGTGAATAAATTGTCGTGTGTGCTCCTATATTGTAATCAGTGGAATAGTATATTACACTGGTAAGAGACCAATAAGTCTGTAAACTCCATAGAGCTTTTATTTGCAGTCAACAATATATTTCATATACGCCCTAATGAAAGCATATTTTTTAGTACAATAGCCAGTAATAACAGATAAAAAGCATTAACATTTTATTAATCATTCATCTATGTAAGAAATTCCTTCATTTCGTTCACTTTCAGTTGGACGCAAATGTCACGGAAACCATGCTTTTTAGGTTACAAAAGGAAACAACCTCTTATGTTACCTTCCTCCATGCTGTCTTATCCTTACGTACTACCTAGTTTCTCCTCTGCCATCGCCTAGTATCGTTTCTTTCGTATTCTTCTATTTTGGGGAATTGTAATGCACTTGTGCCTCTGACCACATTCAATTAAGACTTTCGCGATGCATCTCTTCCTCTCTAACCATTTACCATATATTCCTGTTTAATGATTCAACCTCTCATCCGATTGTCTCAAGATGACCAGAGCCAGTCTATTACTAGTCGTTCCCTTCCACATTTTTTCGTAGCCCCCTCATTTTCTACCTTATTTTTCTTATTTTACCACGAAGTCCTATTCTAGCACGTACCCCATTTGTTGAATGTTGCATTCCTTATTAATCTCACCCTTAAAATACTAAGTAAAGACATTTTTCCTTATTGATTTTATCCTAAATTATAATTTTAATTGTTTATTTATTTTTAATAATTTATAATTAGCCCGAAAACACCATATTTTGGCCTTTAAATCTGACTATTAACGGTGAAAATAATGGACACAATTACGAACACCTAACTTTTACTGGTTCTTTATGGATGCTATTTTTTTAATCGTTTAACCTCTGAGATGATTGGTTGAGGTTACATGAAGTATATATTTTACATGCATATTTCTAGTTTCTTAAGATGTGGCTTTTATAATCACTTCAATTATAGCTTTATAAGAGAGACCCTTTCTATATCTTGCTTTAAAAAATTTGTCTTCCCTCCTGAGTGAAATCCTTTATTCTCTTTTTGTCTATGAATTCTTCACAGGTCAACTGAAATCTCTGCTTCGGCCTATCATCTTCTAGCCAATACTCTTTTATATCCCTTCTTTGCCATCTCGCATATGCCAATTCTGGCTCAAATCTATATCCATAAGCTACTATAGAGCAACAAACAACTTTATCCTGTCCACTGCTAAGCCCGGTATTCTAAATGATGCGGTACTAACCACCTCCCCACCATACACTGCATCAGTGTATCAAACGAAATAACGACAGGTGACTTTCATTTCGTGATTAACTCGGTTAAGAATTCAGCAGAGAATTTCATGCCGCTTCTCTCCGCAAGAATAAGAGAAAAATAATAAGTCCACGTGGGAATCACCACTGTGATAAAATATATCTAATACATATCTTCACCTAAATACATGTTTTAGTGATATTTAATTGAAACAAAATAATTAAAATATTTTCTTCTTGGTAAACGCTTTTATACAATTTGCATTCACCACCACTATCACTATCGGATGTAACATTTTCGAAAGTGGAATAGGAGGACTATTGAAGCTTTACTAATGCCCCCTGTATTTTGTACTTTGGAACAAAAGTTACCCATTACTATACCATCGTGCCGCGGCAGGAACAGAACACATTATCAAACGTTTCCTCCTGTCACTGAGGGGAAACAATTTTATATACTGATAAACTTTGCGGCTCGGATGTAACCAAATTATGTAGGATAAATAGAAGCAAGATATTTGTGCCAGGTGGAAGCGGATAGAGCTGAGTTTAGGCAGCACGGTAATGTGCCAGAAATTGCCTAAGAGCCAATCGTTCTAGAACGATCTCGTGCAACATCAGTTGCATAAACCTAAAACAGGGTCAGCAACTATTCTCAAAGCAAGATTGCACGAAAATCTTCAACTTTGTTACGTAATTGAACGAACGTTCTTCTAGTTTATCGTTAAAATACTATTGGATTTCATTACTTTTCGCCAACCATGGTACTACACGCATATTTTATGGCACGGTTTATCGATTTGCAAACTTTTGCGCGCTCACTTCAAACTTTCCACCAACCGTGCTACTTGGGTACCTAACTAACTAACCGTCTCTCGATAAAACTGTCATTTTTACATCTAGGATTCCTCTTGGGGATGAAAGAGCAGGCATGGTTCTTCCTTAGTTTATTTCTTTTCCTTCATCATAATTCCTTCTAAATAACCAACGTAAAAGTAGCGAGTGATTGAATCAGCCAAAGGAGAGATAAATAGTCCTCAAACATGATACCGAAAGACTTGAAACAATAAGATTTCACTTGAACTTTTTGGAGGAAATCAACTTACCAGAAATTTGGTTGGTATTTCAGTATTCTGAGTATGATAAGTGCAGAGTCCGTTAAAGTTCTAAAGGGCACCCAATTATTTTCTCGGAACTGAAAGTAGAAAGTATTTTGCATATACTCCTCCAAAAAGCGTTATGCTGTGAGGGATGGACTGTTTTTAAGGGAAGGAAATTTTTGGAAAAGTCAGGGAATGCACAAAATGATTAATTTCTTACAATTTCCAGTGTTTAGACCAAATTTTCTTCAGTAAAGTTCGCCAAATAACAATTCAATGCGTATGTGTCAACTAGAGCATCTGAGGAGCCTTTTGGTCTTTCACTTGTACTCTAAAACAGTTGAAGCTATTTTATAAACGCGATGATGGACGGTTTAGAGCAACAAATATCCAATTGGTTTAAAATAATTCCCGTTTCAAAATTGAAAATAGTGTCACGTTATGACATGTGCTGAAAACTTTGTTTGCGTATATTGTAATGGAAAAAATACTAAGAACAATAAAGTGGGTAATATTAATAATATTCAGTGCATGGTATATGAAGCACTATTCAAAATTAAATTTTTGAGTTGTGCCTCATATTTAAAATTTTTCTAAAAAATTCACCTATTCGCAGCATTAACCACAGTCATAAAAATAACAAGCCTGAAACGTAAGAGAGCATCCAAGTCCAGTTCCAGGTACCAGTTGAACGTCGAATTTCACGGATTACATCGTAAGGTTAAAAAAGAACGTAGCAGCTTAAGTACCAACGGAAAATCAAGGTTGTCTCATTCCTTATTTCTAAACCAACAAATTCAAACCATTAAAAATATTTAAATGTGATTTCAGAAAACAATGCTATTTCTGAAGAAATAATAACGTTTTCTAGCATATAGAATTCCAAAAATTGGGAGCACTGATTGATAAAAATATCGTCAGTTTATCATTCTTATTCGTCGGCACTCTTATGTGCATTAGTTTTGTGTGATATCTTAATATGCCATATATGACTCAATGGATGGAGCACTATTCTGCCATATTTGCACACACTAGCAGTTGTTCAACTGCTAGAGTGTTACCAATTCGGCAAATAATGAATCCATAAATCTAACTCTTTTCCCACTAAGTCTTGTATCGATTCTCGTCACTTATTTTGGAGAACAAAGGCTACACCTTAATATCCAAAGTTATGGCATCTCCGATACAAATGAACATTTAGGTTGAACATTTATTTTTCATTAATAATTAACTAAACACCTGCCATTTCGTAGCAATTTGATTTATATTATTAGACTCAACGTCTACTGATAGCAATAAGTACTCCAAATAAATTAGATATTCCGTAGCATAAAATACATACAGAACGTGATAAAAATGCCAGAAAATGTTGTAATACAGCATTATACTCCCTGCCCATTTATTTATTAACATACCTTAAAAGTTTCTTAAAACTTATTATGCTATATATGCCATATTTTAACCTTTAACAATATATTTACGTCCAACCAATTTGTTAAAAAATAAATGGAAAATATTTCGGCATTCCAATGCAATGCTTTGTCCGCTTGATGCACTGAGCTGGCCTTCAATATGCACAAATAAAATTACAGCGACTGCCACTAATAATCATCACCCCAAATTAATGAATTGTCTCGGCTCGTTCTCGAATGATTTCGTTATCATGTGTGCAGGAGCACAAAAAAAAGAAAATACACGAAGGGATAAATAAAATGGGAGGATCACCGATGGAGAGGAGGGTAGCAAAGTCAGCGGATGGGACTGCGGACGACCAACCCGTCACCTCTTCTCGTGCCACCCCTTCGAGAGCGATCTCTCAATTCCATCCTACCACCTTCGCTCCCGAATTTCAGGCGTCTCTCTTTCATACTTTCACGGAGTTGTTAGTGCCAGAAAACGGGAGCCGTGGGAGGGGAGAGGAGAATGAGGGAGGAAAGGAGACGGGGAGAATGGAGAGGGCGGGAGGCTCCTCCTTCCGCGGACGTGTAATTCGGTTGCCGAATCGGATGATGACGAGCCCTCCGTTCGGGAGGAAACCCAACTCCCCATCGCCCATAAACTGGGAACGAGAAACATTGCGATCGCCTCGAGACGCCTCGAGGGAGAAAGAGGCTGTGAGGAGAGGGGAGAGTGGGAGAAGGACGAGAAGTGGGGGAGGGAGAAGGAAGTATCGGATGAAAGGTGGAGGGTGGAGGCGGACGAAGGTACAACTGCGGTGGCCAATGAGAAACCGAAAGAATCGATCCGAACAAATCGATGTTCGAGCTCATCGTCCAAATCGATTCGCCAAATAAATTGTGATGTGTGTCAGAAACTTCACTTCACCATATAGAGCTAAACCAAATTGTATCATGCTACATAAGACGTGTAGTTTTTAGAAATTGGAAGTAACAAAAACTACTTCTACACGGTGCACAATGATTCTCAATTCTTTCTTCCTGCAGTAAATTGAAACGTAGACTAGCATTAAGTAATCTCAACACGAGGAATTGTGGAATTCTTCTAGTGTTGTATATGCTAATCATTGCACACCAAAATGAATCCATCTCATAAAGACTTTTTCAAATGGCTAAACGGCCGAAGTGATAGTAAAAGCACCTTATTCCGCTAATGATTAATTTCCGCCCACCTTTGAATTATTTGAAATTGTTATTCAATCTATTTTCAACCTTTTACATTTTTATCTTATCTTAAATTAAACCAGTAAAATTGCAAAACATGATCAATAATTGTTCAATTCCGTTCTAACTATGTGGAAATCATCCCCAAAATATAACTCTTTGGTGTTTCTTATCACAGTAATTCTGATGAAATTGAATGAGGGTTGGTAGAAAAAATTACATATTTGTGTTTAAAATTTTCTATAAATATGACCGAGTCCCAGCGATTTGAATTCAAATTTGATTTTTAATAAATGCATCTTAAAAAGTGTCCTAGAGAATGATATTGATTTCAGGGGTATATATATATATATATATATATATATATATATATATATATATATATATATATATATATATATATATATACATATATAAATTTATATATATATATATATTGTTCCTAATTCCTCTTGAGAAAGGTGGTTGCACCACCGAAAATTTGAGAACTAGTGAGTCTCTCTTTTATATGTTTTAGTTTCTGTGTTTGCTATGACTATTTAGTGAATTCGCATTATTGTGCACGTTCGAGGGTTTCCAAGAAATGGAATATATATATATATATATATATTCTATATATATAGTTATATATATATATATATATATATATAATATATATATATATATATATATATATATATATATATATATATATATATATAACTTTAAAGAAGAGTATTAAGAACTAAAAGGTCACTTTTTCACAAAAATGAAGAGGATTAACCTATACGAAACCTTCTAATATTAATAGTAATGAAGTTTTTCCGATAAATAAGTTACTTTGTGTAGCGTACGTTGTTATAAGCTAAATGAAAGGTGAATGCATTCAAAACAATGATAGATAACCAGTAACACGCTCAGAACCTAACGATGAAAGTTAAATAAATATCTATCACGTAAAAGACCACTCCCAATGACGCAGATTACGAGATGTATAAATGTTTTTCAAACAAATAACCACAGAGAAATGAAACGGCAAAATTGCTGTTGTTCAGCCAGAAAAACTGCAAGCAAAAAGCGGCGCAGCATCGTGAAATCCGATTGTGGGCTCCGGTAAAAGTGCTGTCCGGGAATATTCGAGACAGACTGGGCTCTGAGAAAATTCTCCGTTGAAAGGGTAGTAACACAAACACTCAGTATACTATTGCTACAGCAGCATTTTTCCCAATTCATAAAGAAAATCAGAAGCAAAATAAATAAACACGAGAATCGTACAAAATTCCCCATCGCATCTTTGTCAATGGAACATCTTCAGCTCGGAGACAGTGATACTGGGCTAAGGCGGATGTCGAAGAGGTGACGGCTTGCGTGGATAAATGAGGAAATGGAGAAAACGGAAAAGTGATAAAGGAGATGGATATGAAAGGAGGTGAGCTGTGGGCGAGGTGTGTTGGGAAGAAGGCAGAGGGGGAGATGAATTGGTGATGGAAACGAGAAGTGATAGATGGCCACAAGAGGAAGAGGGAGAGGACAAATTAATAAACAAAGAATGAGGATAAAACAAGCATAAAAAAGAAATCCTGATGTGACCGACGAAAAAGGGACCAAGTAAAGCGAAACATAGGAGAGAGATGACAGAAAGAGAAGGAACGAAGAAAGACATTACTCCTAAAGAGCAGTAATGCGCTTAAGGGTAAGAGAGAGAAAGGATGAGTTGGTGGAAAAGGGCTACGAGGTAAGTTTTCACGCGATGCAGTTCTCGGAAAAATGTCTTGCGAAAGAAAAAATAAGGGTCCTAGAATCACGGTTTACGGAATAGAAATCATTATGAATTAATGTTGAGGAAGGAGAAAAATTGCTTGTTAGTAGGATGAGAGAATCCCACCTTTCGCAGGAAAATATTACAGTGAGGTGGGGGAGGGAAGAGATGTAAGGAGTTAACAGTTCGTAACGGGGAAAATAATTGCTCCCCAACATGAAGGAAAGAGCCAACCTACCCTTCCCCACTTGGGTCTTGGGAAGACTCTTTGGCCGACGAGAAAAGCATACGAAGGCGTCACACATTTGTTCGGCACGTTAACCTACTGAGGTAAATGTGAGATTTTCTAGATAAAGAGAGAAGAGATTGAGGAATGAGAGCGTCGGAAAAATTGATAAATGAAAGGACGGAAAAAGTGAGAAGGGTAGAAAAGGAAGAAAGAGTAAAGAAGAAGCGGAACAAAGCTAAATATAGTCAAGGTTCACAGTGGCCGTAAAATGGCCCGTGCGTAATATAAGTTGGATATTCTTACAGAGGGCGTGCATATGTAAAAATTTGAAGTCAGAAAGAAAATTAGACCATGATAATCATGTGATAAATGATGAAACCAACTTTTAAATGAATAAGTTCTGATCATGTCCGGAGTTTCTGCTCCATTATATTTTCAAACAGTTTCAGCGAACTGGGTAGCTAGGATATGCTTACAGCAGTAGGTATGTTAAATACATCTATTTATGTTTTCATGAATAACACAGAACACTAGATAGCTATGTAATGAGTAGGTTAATTTTGGAGTTGAAATTTCCAAAGAAGTTTGATATGGAACACCCAAGAAAAATAAGATTTCTTTAAATTCTTTTGAGAAATGAAAGGGCAAAGTTAATGAGTTACGAATTAAATTACTTTTTACTCCTTCCGCACCATATACCAAAGGCCGAATAATACTCCCGATGCGAAAACATCTCAGAAGTCAAGGCTTTGATATTTCATAGATTCATGGAATCTTAATGAAGAGATTCAATGAAGAGTGATGAAAAAATAAATGTTCACTGCGCTGCAGAGAAAAGGTTAAAAAAATCAATGAAAAAACAATAAATCGGAACTTTATCAGCAGTATAGAGTCAAATAATAGAAAATGCTGATTAAAAAGAACCACAAATGGAACCTATATACAGAACAGAATTAGGCAGCTAATAGAGTGAATATGACTAGTTAAACAGCCGAGCGGAGGAACCCAACCAATTTAACATTGAACTGGTAATTTCTGATAATGGTTGAAATATCAGTTGATAAATCAGAGTAATGGACAATGTTTTGGGCCTTTATTAGTGAATCTGAATAATAATTATATCATGACTTATCTGATAGCCATAACGTTAATTTCAATCATTACACTTATTTTTTAATAGCCTTCAATAATGATTTTTTAATTTTATAAGACCCGTAAAATAATACACCCCTAATAGTTGATAGGTATCTATGGGAACCAAATGTGCCAGGAGGTGATACCCGAGGTCTTAAAGGCAAGTAATGATGTTTTTAAGGCTGATGTCCTTGATTATAGGTCTGGAAGCGGGAAGACAAATTAGAAGAAAATAAAATGAAGAAAAGAACATTTCTGAGAATGGATATATTAAGAATGATTGGATCGCGGGACATAAAATAACACAGTCAGCACATGTCTTTCTTCCGCTGATTAATTTGTTTTATAAACTGTATTATCCTCTCTGTCAAAACGACCTCTTTAAGAAAGTATAGAGTGATCTGCATTCGAATCAATTCCCAAAAGTCCTCCAACTGAACGGTTCTCAACTCTCATTGAAGTAATTACGGCAGAATTCATGAAGGATGATAAATAATTTATCAGCACAGCCTCACATATTGTATAAACTAACGATTAAAAAGTTTTGGATAGTTCAAACTCTATGATATCTGAAATACGTGAAATAAAATTATTGCGTCACAAATACTTGAATATTTGACGATTACGATGTTATTAACAAAACTAAACATAAAATGAAAGCAAACATTATAACTGCCATAAGATTTGAAACGTCAAATTTGCACCTACATGTGGAGATGCTTGCTATAACGGATTTGGTTAACCTTCACCCGTTCTTATGAAAAATGAAAATGCCCTTCTCACGAGAAACAATATAGGTAGAGCATAAGTGGGAAGGGACTAATGCTATGGCTACAAAACACATGTCAATGGTTGATGATTAATTATTTCTTTGAGTATTTACACATATGAATAAGTTTCATCCGTGAGACAAATTTTGAAAGACAAATACGTATTCTTTATCAATTATTCAAAGTTAAATTAACTTTTATATATAAAATTTGATGACGATTAACCATTTTTCTAGTTATTGAAGGAACACAACTAGGTCCTTTTATGCTATGAGTTAGCAATTATATTGTTCATATTTTTTTGCTCAGACCATTACTTAATGTGTTTTTATAATCACGAAAGCAAAAATCTATCATAATAATTTTGATGCAATATTGAAAATACCAGACACTGAGCTACTTTAAAATAAGAAAGAGACAAAGAAATACTATACAATGAAAATATCTCGATTACAAGGACCCTGAACAAAAATATCTTTGCAAGTAGGTAGAAACAATGGACACTTAAATTAGAACAAGATACATAAAGCCATCCTCAAACTAATTATCGTTTACATTCTTATCATTTTTTGGACAATGTTAAAAACTGACATGCAAAAGAGTAGAAGGATATAAAATTTTGAGGCTACGAAGAAATAAAATTCAAATTAAAGAAATACGGAGGTTATGAGCGCTCTGAACAACATTTGAATCTGAACACGTCTGATCGCGGAAGTACACATATTTGAAGTGTGGGATTGAGATAAAAAAAGGACCCGCAGGAGGCAAAATGCCGATGCTAGGAACAAAAGAAGGAAATAGAAAGGGGAAAAGTGAGAAAGAGAAGTAAGAGAGAGGGTACGGTAGAGAGAGCGGGAGGGAGCGAGTGAGAGGAGACGGAGGAGAAGCAATGAAGACTTGGGAGTCGGGAGGGAGGAGGGCGAGCCCAGGAGACAACTGGTTACCATCGAGGGGGGATGACGATGGAAGGGATAGCGTAAGGCCTGAATGAGGGATGGGAGGAGGTGAATTGGCAGGAGGAAGCAGGAGTAAAATGGAAGGAGTACGAGGACTAGAACGTACACAAGCGCCGACCCGTACACGGGGACCCCGACACACGCGCACGTACACTCATATGCTCATTCACATACCGTTAGAACAAAGAGGGGAGAGAAGCGAAGGAGTGAGAGATGCTTGATGGGAAAAAAGAATGGTGCTGGCTGGTTTGAAGGAGAAGATGGTGGCGGTATTTCGTAGGCGGGTGTAGGAGGGGAGAGACGGCGCTCGGATGTTGGCGGGGATGTCGAGAAGCAGGGATGGTGAAGGAGCAGGGGGTATGTGATAGGAGAGATAGAGGAAGGGAGTGGGGAGGGGTGGGGAAGAAGGACCTTGTCGTCGACGGGGAAGGTTGGGGGCGGGACGGAAGGGGGAAGAGTAGGGAACAGGCTCAAGGGCCTTTACTTGCCGCCGCCGCTACACAAGGAGTTCACGGAGTAGATGCCACATTTCACGAGGAGCCGTGAACCTCTCTCTCACCCACCCCTCTCTCTCTTTCTCCCCTTCTGCTACTCCCAATTCTAAGGGGAAAATATTAAGCTCGGCACATCCGCGCCGGGGTAGCTGGCAGACCGGCGCGGCGAGGAGGAGAGAGAGACTAGGGGAGTAGAGGTGGAGAGCTTTGATGCAAGAAATCGGAGGATGTCGGCGCGTTCTTTAATGTAGTATGGTGAAAGTGAGGAAAGGAAGAAGAAGAATGGGAGAAAACAAAATGGAATGGGAAAGAGAGAGAGAGGTGGAGGTATTTTTTTTGCGGGCGTGGGTAGAGAAATGGGATCTGGTTGTTTGGTGGAGGGAGCAAAAAGGGATGCTGCTGAGGCCGAATTTCGCGTGGGTGCGGGGGAAGGGCGAAGGACAGGGACGGAAGGTCCACAAACACACAGACAAACACACAGAGCCGAGGCAGAAAGGGGGGAAAAATGAAAGGGGAGGTAAATAAAACTAAAAAAAAGGTGAAGTTGAGAGGAAAGGAGGAAGACGCGATAGGGTGGTTGGGAAGCGGGTGTCAAGGTGGGTGAATCGGGGGTAAATGGGGAAGGAGGAAGATAGGAGCTGCGGGGGTGGAGAGAAAGTAAGGGCGAAAGAGAGAGGAGAGAGGTGGGGAGGGGTGGAGATGCGTATTCTCCGGGATGGGGTTTCCGCGCGCGGCATTGTGACCGATGTGACAAGAGTATGAGCAAGAGGGGGGAACAGGTGCGGCCCGGGTTTAGAACACTGCGCTTCAAAGCACCTTGGCTGGCGCATTTCCGAAAGAATAGCAAATCCTCTCCCACCTACCCTACCCCTCTTCACCCATATTCTCTCCCTCTCTCTCGTTTGAATGATGGAAGCATTATTTTGTTATTTTTTCACCGAGAAAAGGAGAAAAAATAAATGAAACCGCCCTGGCGGAAATACTCTGGGTTTGTTGTATAAAGAAGATGATACATACATTCACGGTCGGTTAGTCCACGGAGATTGCGGGAGCTCTTACTGTCGGCGGATAGCCATTGTTTAAATCGTTGTTTAGTGTGGCGATTCCCTTCCCCGGGCAATGTAACTTTCGGCTATCTGTATTTTTTTTGTTTGCTTTAAGACAAATTTTGGGTTGGCCTCTATGCCTAGATCTCATATAGAAACACCGATGTGGATAGAATGTGTTTAATGTGATTCAAATCTATGGACGAATTTTCATTATAATAAGGTGGAATACAAACGTTTAAAAGGATAAATAATTTTATATTAAAATTTTCTTTGCTTATCAGTCCTCTCTCCAATTTACGAACCAAATGAAGACAATTTATTAGAAAAACTTCCTCTAAAATATTACTCATGAATTTGACATTAAGAAGAAACTTTTAATCTTCGAAATTAATGCTAAAAGATTCGATTCTTAATTTCTCAATTGTAATTAACTTCTCATTAATAGTACTTGGATAGATGTTATTCTTTTAAATAATTCTCAATACTTACTTTTGTCCATTCAGTAAGGATTATATTTTTTACAATAGTTTTATATTAGAAATCCCGAGCATAGTTCAATTGATCATTACTTTAAATTAATATTGGAAAACCCTATCTAATAAACCAGCCATGAAATTGAATACTAGTAAAGTAATAGTCGCACAATTGTCGGATTATTAAGAGAAGAGTAAAATAATAATTTCCCTTAGCTCCCATACCCTAGGCAGCAGTTAGGACGTGTTTGAATCTTTTGAATTAGTTTCAGCTGATTACGACAAACAAATTTGATAGGAAATTTCATCTGCTTTCTTTCGTGGCGAGATAAGGAGGAATATGCCAACTGCTGCCCTCACACGTTGCAGAGGTCACAATTTCCAATGGGCACTTATTGAAAAATTTGAACCGGCTTCGATCAAAATTTTAAACTCCCTTTCTATGTCGTCGTGAATTTAAAATGCGTAAAGAGTGACGCGCCAGATGTTAAAAATGGTCATATGCGAGTATTCGATACGTGCTCCAAAAATAGCCTAACTAATTCCCAACTAAAATCCACCCCACGCTTTTTCTTAACCCTTCAATTCAATGATTGAGCATTTCCGACGAGTAATGACGCATTTCCTTACACTGCCTAGTATACTGGCTATCAAAATATTTTCTTAATTCACCTATTAAATCTTACGAGAATTACAAAACATATAGCCTAATAATTAACTAATTCCCAGTCTGAATTCTTTATCACAACATACCTGTAATTTAAACTCACCATTGGTGGTAATATCATGTATTAAATGCACAGAATTTATATATTGTATCAATAATAAACTGTAGCCCTAAAGATTACTTGTGTGTCTGGTGTCTTCACCTTCTCCGTCATGGCAGAAATGCAATGAAGTTGGAAAACTGTGTAACTGTGTAAAATTAACTGTGTCACATATTATTACTTCATTAGATATTTAATTTAGAAAAAAGAGAACATATGATTTCAAACACGCCCACCTAACACGTAAATGTCACTTATTTGTAACATTTAACAAAAACGTGTTCGGACTCGGATTTTGTGAAAAACGCAGTAATAGATTGAGTGATTTCGGAATCGGTTTCAAAATATCGAATTGCGGAACTCGAATTAAAAAATCCGAATTCATATTGGGACTTTAGATTTATCGGCATGTATGGTTATAAAACGTATACTCATTTGCCAGTTGTTTCCATTACACCAGCCAATGGCGAAAGCATAGTGGAGCGAAGATGGAGCAGAAGAATCGCCGAATTGGCCGTTGCAAGACTTTGAAAAAATATCAAAAAGGCCATTTCGTTTGAAAACAATTCCTACCATCGTTTTTATAGCACAAACTATAAAAAGCAAATTAATTTGCAAAATAAATACAACCAGTTATCCTTCGTAATTGTGCCAGAGTATTACGCGAGTAATTACTGAGGAAAAGTGTTCTAAAAATATTTCCCATAACAAATCTTTCCAAAACTTTTAATGATGTAAAACACATGTAGCCTAGGTTAAAAAAATTAAATTAACCAATTTGTACTTGAGTTTTAGAATGATAAGTATTTAAAAAAAGAATATATGTATGAGGAAAATTTATTCAATTTTAGTGTCAGCAATATAGTATTAACGAACATTTATTAATGCGTTTTTAAATTGATTTGCCCTTTTGATTTATCCTGTAGATTTTTTGCCCTCATTCTTGATTGAGAAAAAGAATAGTAAGAATTCGATGACATATAGTTAATTTTCAATTTTAAAGCTAAATGTTTATAATAATTCCAGCTCGACACTTGAACTTTGGCCAAAATTATGATTGAGAATTACTTCAAGGGTCAGCTGGTTCATTATGACCGTCCATGGCATAAGTAAATAAAAATAACAATAATAAAAATCTCATTAAAATGCAAGTTTCATATTCTTATGAATAAGCACTGGAAACATTATCCTATATACCCGTAGAGAATACTATACGATTGATTTATCAGGCTGCAATTTATATTGGAGTATTTTCATTTCCCTAGTACTTAACTCTTTATTCGCTCTTGCTTCATATTTCGTTGAGTGGGTGTACATTTTAATTGCCATAGCTATTAATGTAAAAAATCCCTATTTTGTAACAATTTATTCGTAGTAGTGACTGTACGACCTCGAGATATAATTGACATGAATTTCATGATACAAGAAGAACTGTCCCAATGTGATGAAGAGGTTCAATATCTTTTGAAAAAAATGTTTCCTCTCCATGACAAAACAACTATTATAAATAGGAACCGCGAAACTGTTGGTGGAAAAAATCGTCGAACGGTATAGCGCCATTACCCCATCAAATTGAAAGTGCCGGAGAGAGCGTAAAAACGTCTCCATTGCCACGAGGGGACCGGGCCCGGCGTACAGTGAGAGATCGAGCATGCGGCGGTTTAATTTTCCACCTTTCTGCGGGCGCACGCACGTAATTATGCTTTCACGCGGCAGTGTCCCGGGGCAGGAATGAGGTAAAGGGTATATTCGGAAAAAGAGGAGTGGGTAAACTCTGAGAAGAGGCCGTGGGGACTCGGGAGGACCCTCTATCTCCCACCTGTCCCAAAGAGCGTTCCAAACCTGAAGCAGTATCCCCTCAGGATCACGGACGACGAATGACTAATTCAGCCGGCTCGGCTTTCGAGGGGAAGAATCGAGTGGCGGAACGGAACAATGGGCGATGGAGTGCGTGTCACGATCCCGATCCGACGTTAAATTGTTACGCGGCAGTGAATCTTAGAGCTGGGACCCCAAAGAAATTTCGAGGCTGGCGGTACACATGAACAACATCATCCCTTTCCACTCAACCCAAACCACCATTCAAGTCTTAAAATAACCACGAGAGCACTCAGTGGCTCGTCCGCAATGCCCCGGAGGGTAATCATAGAAGAAACGCGGATTGCGTGATGCCTTTTCCACTCAATTTCAAAGGTGAAACTAGTGATAGTCGGAGGCTTACGGAGATTTCAAGTACGTAGAAATTTTCAAAAGTGCTTAATGGTTATTAAATATTCAAGATGACTGTCCCGGTTATTCATTTATCATAACCATATTACGTTGGTGGAATTTTGAATGATGACTAATGCTTTTCCTAAGCTTAAAAGTTTAGGTACATGATATCTTTCATTAAAATATATTTTTAAAATGTTTAGCATAAAAAATGAACTCTCTTCGATTCACATAATTTATGTAGTTCTACAATAAAATAAAACTATAGTACACAGAACACTCAATTCCACTTAACAACCACCATCAGCAGTTTAGTTAGATGCAACCAATGAAAAACCAAACTTCGCGAAAAATCTATAAATATTCAATTCGGTAAATAATCAAACATTCAAGGTTGGTTGGCAGGGGACATGAAGCAATCAAATATCATATTTCATAGTTCCTCCACCCCTCCGCTGGGAGATATTAGTTGAGGTGAACCACTGGTGAACGGAGAGACTATGAAAGGCATTGGTAAACATGATCACCTTTGCTTTTAAGGCATACAACCTAAACACGCCGAATGCAACTTGGCCTCAGTTTATGGACTTGGAAAGATCCCTAAGAAACCATGAAAAACAATTTGAAAGTAAGAAATAGATAAAAGCTACCCCTGCAACATACAGGTATCTGTACCTCCTGCCACACACCCTAGCAGTGGCCTGCATGGTGCCATGTAAAATATATTATAACTATGTAACATAAAGCTATTATTGGGAATATTTTCTATATTTTAAAAAGAAACCATCATTTTCGAAGTCAGTAAATAAATCTAGTCCTTTCAATCAAAGTACTGACAAAGTGTTTTTTAACATCCTTACTCAACGTCCCTTCATCAATTCCCTCCTTGTAAAAGCTTCCTTGACAAAAGCGATTCTTCCTTTCCATTTCACCACCGCCTTTGACCATTCTGGATCAAAATAATTAGAGATTAATTCTAAGTACTAAGAGAGTAAACTGCTCCACACGCTCTGGCTTATGAACTCCTGTGTAAATATTTACCATAGATTTTCTCTTTCTCAAAAATGTGTCGTATTATCTTTTCCTTGTTGACATTTTTCTCATCCCATACCTATCGCACTGACTTTCCAAAGTGATCAGCAATGCTTTTAACCGCTTGGATGACTGGAAAACTAGAGAGAGGTTTATCGTCCCCAAACTTCGAATATTTTATGAATTTTCCTCCAAATTCCATTGCTATCTTTATCACTTCCCATGGCACTTTAATCATATCCTCCACATATACGCCCGTCTTCCTAATACTACCCGTCCCGACTCTCCACCCACCACTCAAACCTTCGTAGTGTGTACACGTTGCGGAAAAATCTCTTATATAATTTCATTAATTGTACCCGATTCACTCTACCAAACAACATATTAAAATCTACCAAATAAACAAGTATATCTTGCTTGTATTTAATGCTCCACTCTATTAGTTACATCATTATCGCCATGGCATCACGCTTCCCTCTTCCATTTCTGAACTTAAACTGATAATCCCATAAGTAATCATTTACCGAAGCCACCAAGCCTATCTCTACACCTCATCTACCACTAAAATCTACATCAGTCATGCAAGATGTCGTACTTGCCCCACCCTCGTCGCTTCAGCGCTCCCCCACCCTCTTATAAACACTACACCATCCCTCCTCTCCTCCTGCTGAACTTTAACAATACGATAGTATATCTGTACAGTATCGTATATCTAATACAATAAAACCATTAATCAGCTTTTGACATGTGACAATGTACCGTACTAATTCACATCCGAATTAATAATAACTGCACCTTACAAACCTTCTTCCCCGTCAGCGAGTCTTCAAGTCCCAAAATACGTCTCCCTCCATAATGCGTCAATTAATAACTCCTACAAAGCCTCCATAATTGCCTCCCTCCCTCCAACGGACTCTTTGATCAAACTCAATGCCTTCGAACAGGCCTAAGTCTTTTTGAAGCTTACCAACAACCACCACTCAATGTTGTTCAAAAGGACTTTTTTCCTTTCACCTTGTTTCCTTCTCCTCCCCTTCTTTCAACTGCCCAATCAAATCTTTTCCTATTTCAATCCTCCGCTGCCTCCCTTCCACCTCCTCAGTTTTCTCTTTCTTTCCTGCCTCCGTGCCTTCGACAATTATAATAAACCCACGCGAGAGTTTCTCTATTTTATGTACCCTCTTTCATAATAACTAGCGTTATCTAAGTATATCTTTCTATTCACATTGATGTAGATATAAGGAAACGGGATAGGAAGCAATATAAAAACACACATAACATAAAAAAGAAAACATATTTTATGTGACTTTATGACTTTGTATGATTGCTTTCTTACTGTCCTTTCCTCTGGTTTCGTCCATTCTCCTTTGGTGGGTAACACAGGTTCCTACCGCCATCCCATGGCCAAAGAATCAGGGAACATGGCTGAATAAAACCCCATAGATTTCAATGTAAGTTTTATGTTTCAACGATTGCTAGGACGTGGCTGTGTTACCGAGTGCCAGTTTTTGCCGGCGAACGAAGCAACGGCCGCCGGGATTTGGAGAGCGGCACCGCTGGACTTGCTCGGAAATCAAAGTTCCTATTCTGTTTTTTTTGAAGCGGTAGTTGACTGCTTCCTTCTGGAAGCGTGAGGTTTGACTCTCGACTTCTTCCGTCGAGAAGACCATTCTTTCATTTTGTTTACTAGTTCAAGACAGACCTTGACTCCGGGTGTACATTTTAGGGTCCTTTTTGTTTGCTACCGCCGAGTGCGTGAGCGGTGAAGGAGTGTACACGAGTGTTTTCTCCCATTGGAGTGCTCGTTCTTTTGGTGCACTCTCCTTCTTCAGGCAAGCATGCTGAACTTGATTTTTTAATGGCTGTGCGCAGCTTAAACACGCTCATCTTTCAATTTGACGAGAAGGCTAACACCCCTACCCCGTTGGAGGTCCACTTAATCACGTTAGAGTCGCTGGGCCTCATACCCGAAGAGATAGTGGCGATCCAATTTGGATACAGTCGCCATTCGATATTCCTGAAGTTGACAACCGAAGCAACAATGAGTAAGATTATAGAAAAACTCCGCAGAAACTACAATTTCCGCCTTTAAGTGATCAGAGGACGACAATTGCTATTGACGAGGCATCCAGCAACCGGTGTAATGTCAGGGTTCTTTGTCCCCCCGTAGAGACCCCTTTGGAATATATAAGAAGCAAGTTCCAATACTTTGGTAAAATCCATCGCTAGAGGGAGAACAGGTGGGAAGGAGAAAAGGTGGCTCGTATGCTTATGGGTACCAGGATGGTGCGGATGACGGTCAAAAGGAATATCACCTCGTACCTTCACATTGGTGGCAACCGAACCATCATCATCTATGAAGGTCAGCACCGTACTTACACCCGCTGCGCAAGACCTGCCCTCGGAACCAGGGTGGAAAGAGCTAATCGGAGGCAACGACGATGGCCTCCAACCAGAACGCCGCATTGGAGATGGACGAGTTCGGGGGTGGCTGTGGAGAAGAGGGTGCGGTCCCTGCTACTCATCGAAAGTGCGGCCCCGGCAGGTCCTGTTGGTCCCCCGCGTCCCCCCTCACTTGGAGGGAAATGTCAACGCGAACGAAAATCGTCAATGGAAGAAAGGGACCCGAAAAAGAAAAGGACAGACGACCCGCAATTCCTGGTCTCGAATACCAATCTACAAGTTGCTCATGTACCTACAACCTCGCTTAATATCACACGACCTGCAGCCCCTGTCTCCGTTACCCCGTCAAATGAGGAGAAACTATCTTTGGCCCATTTCCCACGTCGTCGGCGCCCTCGCCTTGCAATCATGGGCTTCAAATACCCCGATAACCTCTTGTGACAGGTGAGGAGGATGCATCTGATTGCGATTGTTTTTTGGCCCCAACAGCTCGGCTCTCGACCCCTTTATCATTGACAATAAACGAAGCGCCACCGATCCCGGAAGTTGACACACATATAAGTTTCCCGCCGTAAAAAATCCCAGATACCCCATCGTCCTTCGTTATCGACGATTTTTCCAGCGCTCCTATAAAGGCGGACCACATCGAACTATTTTCCCTGATTTTTCTCGACCACACCCCTTCGGCATATGACCCCCAGTACTCTACTCCGGCCCTCCCCAAGTCCACCTCCTGCTCCGTGGCTGCCCCCATCGGTGCTCTCTCTCGAAGGTCCCCAATTTAACGTTGCCAAATTACCCGTTCTTCGTGGAGACAACGACTGGCTCTTCCTCTTCCGAGGAGTTCACGATGGAGGGATGCGGCGCCCTCGCTCGTCGACCCGTCGGACAAGGCGTCCCGGGAAGCGGCGAAGCACTCGTCGACCGGGGTCGAGTCGCGACCGTAGCGACGCTAGCCACGACCAGATCTCTGGTAAGTGATGTTCGGTGCCCACCCGGTGCTGGAAACACTTCATTCATCATTGAAGAGTTTGTTTTCGCAGAATTACTGAGCTATCATCTATAATTTTAACAAACCCTTAGATGAAGCTATGCCACCGCTAGTGCGTATCGCAAGGGGAAAAGGGGAAGAGGGAAAGATAATACGGGGTGCTCTATAGCGCCATTCAAACTTGATTAGAGGCCAGTTATCAAGATCGAGGAAAGGATAAGTGGCTACATATGAGGATATGTATGCCATTTGCGGATGACTGAACTATACTGGAAGAGATAAAAGAAACCCTCATAAGTATACTGGCAAATATGGAGAAGTAGATGAACAATTATAACCTCAGTGTAAAGAAAATTAAAACCAAGGTAACCGTCTGCGGTCGAGTTGATGAGTAAATAATAAAAATAGATCCATTTTTCTAAGCAACTATTTATTGATACTACTCGTAATTTTATCATCTTTTGCCAGCTCACAACTAGTAGTAATGCCATTAAACGTAACATAAGTTTTACCTCTTGAAACTATTAGTCTGATGATATTTCTTATTTCTGACATTCAGTCTTCTTTTTTAGCTTGCTAAAAATTCCAGGTTTTGAACTTCAAATTGGCAGTAGGAATTCCAAAATTCATTGCTCTGAAAATGTTTACTGTCACACTGGAGAAAACGCCATGTGCAGAGCATGGACATCGAATAACTCTATCGTCAATAATTTCAGAAAAAATTGCTAAATCTGTCGGTGATTCATGAAATTAGGAGACAAGGAATTGATCAACCAGAACCCCTTTTCAACAGTAGATCAATACTGACATAAAGACCCGGTCTTCTAAAAATACCTCGACAGATTTGCGCCCCACTTGGCTGCGTCATGGAGAGTAAAATCATCACCAAATCTATTTTTGAGGCAAGTATCGAGACAGATTTCCGTAATCCCCACCTCCTTAAAAAAAAAACCTAAAAAAAGGCCCATAAAGTGCTCAGGAGAGTTTATTTTCGCCGCGTAGTTTGCGAATGGACCGCATGACCCCCTTTATTTTGCTCTAGGTCCCCCCCCCTCCAACCGCCGCCGCCACCTTCTAAACTAAATTCCCGTAATGTCACCAAAATGACCTCCATAACTCAAGCGCCGGACGCCCGCCGCTGGAGATGCTGATTGATGCGGGCTGTTGATTGGTGCGGTCACCCTGGTTCCACCTCACACCCCTCCCGCCGCTGTATACCCTCCTCCCTCCACCCCACCTCCGGTTTCCCCAACCCTCCTCCCTTCCAAATCCGCGTGCCCATATCCGAGCCCCCACCTCCGTACGCATCGCTCTAGTCCGCCCTCCGAAAATCCCTCCCATTCGGAAGTAAAATTCCCGCCCTCCCTCTCCCTCCCCATATGCGCCGCTTCCGTCCTAGTGACCGTCCAGCCTCCTCTTGATCGCACTCGCTAGACAACAGAATATTGCAACACCGCGGTGACACGTTTTTCAAAGGCCCATGCACCAGAGCTTGGTTGACCCCATTGACTTCGATAGGAATATTTAGGACACGTATAATTCCAGGTCTCAAAGATATTTACTAATCAAAGATATATGTATGGGTACTCATTCTAATAAGATCACCATTGCATAGGTGACCGAATAATTTCGGCTCAATGAATTTTTTGCTGGCTAATTTACCTCGCAGAGCATCAGTAGTCCAGCCTCTAAGGAGGAAGAAATTATTTATATAAACGTACCTCGGATTTCTTTCTGCGCATAAAATGTTAAACTAATAATGCTACAAATGAAATGGCAACCAACTCCGATCTGACCGTATAGCTTAACTATTTATATTAATTGTTTTTCTTTAAGAATTGATTCATTTGTCGAGTTGAAGGGAACTATTAAAGCGTTTGGTTCATAACCACATAAATTTATTTCATGTTACGTTTGCGTTACAATCGCCGTACACCGAGGATAATCTTTAGTCGATATTACACATTATATGCATAGAAAACACAATGGAAGCAATATAAAATGGAGATATTTTCGCCCTTCCCCCAGTTGCCTCCTCTTCTCCGCCTCTCCGCCGCCTGACCTTCCCCTGAGTAGTCGAGAACGAACCTCAATCTCTCAAGTCCAAATGGCCAAGGAGCACGGTAGTTACCGACCACCCTCGAGCACTGCCGCTGTTGGATCGCAAGGCTTACATTTTACCCCAACTTCCCAACAACCCTCCCTGGCTCCCGTCTCTCCGTGAAGCACCGATTCTTGCCGCTGTCTCGTTCCCAGGCCCGCATTTTTCTGCCGTCCTTCTATAAAGCCAAGGGTAAGAACCCTAAGGGCACACAGCCTGCAGACGACGTAGTTGTAGGTATATGGAGGTAATTACTTTTCCCAACCGTGTACGGAAGTGGAAAGTTTTCCGAAAAGTTTTCGCGTGTTACTTCAAATGTTATTTAAACGTGAACACCTTCAGAATGAGAAGAAAGGGACACCAACACTGAAGTGTTTGGCGAGGGATGGCATGTATTTGGTGTAGGTGAGATTCATCGAGATCCCACCAAAGTTTTTCCAAGAAATGTGAACCGAATATTACGATTCACGCATTGGCAGTGAAATATATATATTCTCTCTTCCTGTTCAATGAATCAACAATGATTTACATTCTTTAGCATGAATGTATTTATAACCTACATGAAAGCCACGGATAGGGTGATTACAGACCAGACTAATTTTTACATAAAATACTTCCACCATCTTGTAGCGCTTTCGGATAACGTTATTATGATTCTTCATTGTTCATTAGAAAAATGACATCTTAAATTTATCTGGTCTACACTTAATCCCTCTAATTTCAGTAGCATGATTTCTCCTACTGTGAGACGATAGACCTAATGATAGATACATTTTCAACATCATCGATAAAGAGAACTCCTTGCAATTTATAAGTGATTTAATCTTTAATTTAATCTTCCCTTCGAGAGAGATTTCGAGCCAAGTTTCTATTATAATTTTGATACGTTACTCAGTTTACCATGAAAACGTTTGGTACATCTAGATCCTCTGCTGCACAAGGTTTAATTCGGTATCCAGCTTCATGATCATCTCACATATTAGCAGCAAATTTTAAATATGACCTAACTGGCAAGCTAAAACAAAACTTAAGATTCAACATATTCTACTGCGGCTGCTAGAGATTATAATATTTGATGAGAGAATTAAAAAATCTGATTCTGATTCCAAATTACGACCCAAAATGTATTGTAAACTAAGAAGATATAGTATTAAAATGTTTTCAAGTACCCTTTCAAGCAGGCTTTGCTCCGCTGTCTAAATTTAATTTTTCATAAGAGTGAGTGTAAAATTTTAGGAGAGAAGAGCTCATTCTCGCGAAATACTCGGACAGAACTGGTAAAAATATTTTGCACGTGATTCTTAGGGACTTGAAATTTTACGAAAACACAGTCTTTAAATTTTTACATGGTTTTCGTCTCTGGTTGGAAGCCTGGTTTATAATACGGAAGATGTAATATACAAAAATGCTTGTCATGCACAATATCTGAAACGGCTCAGAATAAAACCACAACTCTTTCAAGAGTACATAATCGGTAGCCGATGCTTTTCATTTTTACGATTATGACACGTTTGTTGGGTAGTTAATTGGAAAAGGATTTGTATTCTCGAAAGAGACTAGATTTCGTAATTCAATGAAAATCAAATTTTTGAGAAAGGACTCAGATTTCGACTAATTTGATATTTCTAAGCATCAAAAATTAGCAGAATAGATGGAGTAATTTTAGCTGCGCTAATCTCACGAAAGATGTAACCGCTCTAACGCTCAGCTTAAATGATTCGATGTTTATAAACAAAAGTTTAGATTTTGACACTCTAGAAACGAGAAATACTCACTTTCAGTTTACTCTACTTCTCTACCAATTTTAATTGGTGCGACCAATTACGTCTAGATATAAATGTTTGAAACCAAAATCTTAGAAAAACCATTGATTTTTTAAAAAAATGTTTACATATTTTGAAAATTTTCTTCGATGTACATTGTGATTCCATATCAAAGTTAATCTCTTGGACATGCAATTTTGACGCATGCAAAAAGAGATAATAAACAATAAATAACTATGACTAACTATCGCTATAAAACCATTGAAATTCCCATGCACTCAAATCACCAATAGTTGCAGCAGCTAGTCATTATGGGAGCGCTTCATAGACATAGATATATTCATTTACCAGGTTAATCAAGCAATTGGTATGTTTTCTAAAGGGTGGGTAAAAGAAAAAGTATATGAAGAGAAAACTGTGAGCATTGTAAACATCAGTCAAATTCCAATAGGCATAACTACTTTACCAAAACAAATAACAAGTATCCATCAGTTGGCATTTCATCGCATAACAGTATCAATTCAATCATCGTTTAATACCTAATGTTGTAAATTTAAAATTCAATTTAAATATTACATAAGTATTCATTCATTTTATGATAATTCAAAATATAAATGGGGACATTTAATTTCTAATAAGTGTGCATTTAATCAACCGGATGGGGTGGGGGGGGGTCGTTTTTAAACGGACCAAAGATGAAATAATTGTATGACTTCTGCATAGTTAGTTATACAAGCCAAAAATAAACAGAAAAAATATGGTGTACGGAGAAAATTTATCATTGGCATTCAGAAAATAGAGACGCTCCGTGAATTGCAGTACTGCATGCAAATCTAACGACGATTTGGACACATAACCACGACATAATATGCTTCCTTGAATCGCGTGCGAATGTTCACAGTCTTTTTGGCGCAACTAGTCCAGTTTTTTTAAATACAAGAATTTTTTGATGCATCAATATAAATAAATTTACAACAGCTGACATGATTTAAAATATGTACATAAACGTCAAAAAATGTAATGGCATTTGATCATGATTCTACTAGGATTACTGAATTGCAAAAAAATAATATTTCAAATCACTCTTCAAAATTTATAAACAAAATTCATCCTTAAAGTCATTATTGTAACTGTAAAAAAAGTAATCAATGCAAGAATATTTAAATATATGCTAAAAAACATGATGGCGAATCCATAAAACACACAATTGTTTCTCCAAAAGAATAAGGAAAATCTAAAAATTTCGAATATAAAATATACCTGTAAAGAGACGGATACGTTTGAGGCGAAACAAATTTAATTGGTTCTCTTATTACTAATTCTCAATAGTATAAACCTTTTCCTTATTTTTTTTTTCAAAGCTTTTATTTCAATTTCATCAAAACTCGAACAAAATATATTTCGTGGTAAAATAAAAGCACCCTTTTTGATCGAATTCTCGACTAAATATTCACACATTTTATGACGGAGTGTCGGCTGGTTAACCAATAAACGAATGACGGATTCAAAGCATGTAAGTGTTTCATTTTTTTGAAAAAATCTGAGTGATCAGATTTTTCAAAAAGCAAAATACAAAAAAAAATGAAAAAGGATATAGTCCAGCAATTTGCAGCACCATTGGTTCATCCCCTTTATAGATTAATATTATATGAAGACTGAGCTTTTGGGTAGAAATCAAACGATTGATTAACATATCATGACTTACTGAACCCCAGAATACTTCGGAGTGATAGTAAAAATGGCGAAATGCACGCATCGGATATTACCCTCCTCTTCACCGCTTTACTATGCCGTGATAGAGAGCGACCGGAGGCGTAAATACAACTGAATAAAATATGGAAACCAGCGCATGCATGACGATAGGTATTTACCGAAATTTCCCGGGAGTAGTGAGAAAGGTCAAATATAAGGCCTCACCACTTCCGTTTTGAAAGGACTGGTAAGGGTTGAACAAACGGACCAAGCTGAAACAAGGTGATGTTTAACCTGCAATTCGAACATCCCATTCCACCCGCGGCCATTTGTGTATATTTTCCAAATTTACCTCTCATGCTCGTCATAACAGAAGCACTCTTGTCTGACAAGGCAAACGTCTGGTCATCTTTTTACTGGCGACTTCTGTGTCTTTCCGCGACGTTGTTGACAAGTTTATGAATTATTTTTGTACTGCATGGATTTAGCTACCGATCATAGCTCTGAGTTCATTTTAGGAAGACTGCCAAAACATTTTTTGAGGTCTCGAATCGTCACTTGATACATAATTTGAAATTTGTAAAATGTTGGCATCGAACAATGGCGTTGGCTTCTCAGAGGAGACCAATGTGGCGAATCGGAGGCATGGAAAGAGGGAGGAATGGAAGGCACACTCGCTCAATGGGTAGGTATCCACTTGGCACTTATTGTCATCTCGTTGCTTGCCTAAGATTGATTTACACTGCAGACAACCATATGATTACAGAAGCTGTGAGGTTCCCTATTGAGTAGAACGATCGTCCATTGACCAGATGATCCTTGGTATAAATGAGCGTAATGCCTCTAGATACTCCATGCTAAGCCAAAGCTGTTTGACTTTCTGGGTATTGGCGATCTCTGGGGAGCCTTAGGCGATCAAGGGAAAGGAAATTAACCCCGGACACTCTAAATGTATGATTTTCACGAGCATTATGGTTTCAAATAAGTGAACCACTGGCAGATTTGGCAAACTCTATCAAAGAGATTATTTTTTTTCGACTGGTTCGACTGCAAAATGAAACTATTTCTACGATTTAGAAATGCATTTTATACCCCATATTTATTTTTAAGGCGAGAAAAAAAGGCTCTTCTTTCAAATATACATATTTGTCGAGGGTGCTTGGATCAATGATTATATTATTATTATCCAGGAGCCAGTATGGTTTTATTTATACACTATAGAGGGTAGGTTCCGAAAGTAACGCAATTAAATTTTATGCGCCGCTTCAATTAGTTGGAGTGATATTAAACTAGATGGCGTAGGTGGGGAAAATGCTACAACTTGCCGCAATACCAGTCTCAGTGCTCTTTAAGCTGTGGAAGTGGAAGGACGTCAGTTATTGTAAATCTCTGACCGTGTCACGAAAATAAATGAATCGACGATCGACCCACGTACTTGATTACTAAATTTTGTGCTAAACAGAGAAAATCTATCGAGGAGACTAAAACAATGATTCGTGAGGCTTACATGGACTCTGCTCTGTCCTATGCACAAGTTTTTAGGTGGTTAAAGGCCTTTAAGGAGGGCCAGGAAGAGGTTCACGACGAACAACGCTCTGGGCGGCCGTCAACCAGCAAAACCGAAAACAATGTGGCTCGCGTTCGACAGTTGTTGGTCCTGAATCTGAGTATCAAGATGGTTGCCAATAAACTGAACTAGTCTACTGTTGTGATTCGCATTGTTACTGAAGATTTAGGGATGAGGAAAGTGTGCGTCAAGCTCGTGCCCAAAGTGTTGTCAGACGACCAAAAGACCAACCGAGGGGAAATATCCAGTGAAATTTTGCAATACATTGAAACTGAACCTGATTATTTGGACAACGTCATAACTGGTGATGAAACCTGGGTTTTTGAATACCACCCAGAAACAAAACGTCAAGCCCTGAGTGGTACACCGACCAGTCCTCCAACCCCAAAGAGGCTAGATTGAGCAAATCAAAAGTGAAAACAATGCTCATTGTATTTTTCGACAGTAAAGGAGTGGTCCATAAGGAGTCTATTCCTCAAGAACAGACAGTTAACGCCGCCTACTACGTGGATGTGCTGGAAAGACTCCAAAAAAGGGTGATCAGGACGAGAAAAGACATCTTCGCTACCTGGAAACTCCATCACGACAACGTGCCTTGCCACAACTCGCTACGAGTGTGCGATTTCCTGGCCAAACACCAGGTACCAACGCTGCACCCCCCCCCTATAGTCCTGGAGTCGCCCCAGCAAACTTCTTTGTGTTCCCTCGGATTAAGGCAGCCCAGAAAGGAATCCGTTTTTCGTCCATAGATGAGATTCAATCAACCGTGACGAAGACCTTGCGAGAAATCTCCGAAGACGGCTTTTAGGGCTCGTACCGGTCATGGCAGAGTGGCTGGAAAAAATATGCAGAGGCCTAAGGGCAATACTTCGAAGAATTTTAAGTGTTTTTGCAAATATGTTCAACAAATTAGTTTAAAAAGATAAAAGCATTACCTTCGCAACGTACCCTGTAATATTTCCAAATGTTTTGTTTCTGTTCGCATCAATTTTACATTGAAATTCCTAAAAGAAATGATGAATCCTTTATTTCATCAATGAAACTAAAACGATCAGAGTATTTGCTGAATCACCAGATAAAAATGAATTGAGAGGATGAAATTGATTGATATATTGGATTGAATTATATTGAGAGGAGGAAACTATCTCCGATGATTACAATTAACACTTATTATAGCGCTTGATATATGGATATATTTCACCGAATTTTTCTGGAAAAAATATTAGTCTTTCTAGTGAAATATTCCAAGGGAAGCAAGGATTCAATTTCGCTTAGGATAAAACAAGCATCAGATTTTGACGTAACTTGTTCTAGCTCAGGGCTAACAAGGTCGGTTCAACTTCTAATAGAGAGGTTTTTATTCCTGAACTACCCTAATAAACCGTAAAACTAATAGTAAAAATGCTCAGTATGCTCAAGAACGCTCAGATTACCCTGAAATAAAACCACAACGTGCGTAAAGTGAATTTTATCCGGAAAAAATACTTATATTTACTTAATACACTCGTGTCCAAGAGGTTAAATGAAATTGTAAAGCACTGGAATTAAAAAATGAACCAAATGCTCCTCATTTATAAGAATCATTTTAATCTAGGGAAAAACACAGTGAGCTACAAGCGTGTCTCGAAACAAAACTTAGTCTCTGAGATGCTGCTTATGAACCACGAATGTAGATAACTGTATTTTGGGAAAATAAATGTGAGACCTAATTCCTGTTACTGTGCGACATAGAGCAAAAACTTGAACTATGGTCCTAAGGAGGGTAAATGAATGGAGTGCTTAAGCCCCATAGTAGTTGGTAAAGCCATGTTTACAGTAAGGATAACATCAGATACGTCCATTAACCCTTAAATTAGTTTGCAAGACAAGAAATTTGATCTAAATGTGCCTTGATCGAGGGGCGTACTTGGACAAAGTAAAGAGTGCTTTCCTCTTAAAGTAGAACAGTTTCACATGAATTGCTGTACCAAATATCTGTGACTTGAAACTAGGGTTAATATTTACAAAATGTATGACACATCCTGCAGTTCAACAGGTCATATAATAGTAGCAGTAGCAACCCCTTAGCTATAAGCTAAGGGGTTGCTACTGCTTTGCCTAGTTGATTACCCGTCACTCCCATTCTAAAAACTGAAGGATTCCATTCTCCATATCCTTCATGGAGTTAGTTTTCCACTCATTCTCAATAGTATACCTATTGGCATTTGGAGCTAATTTATCATGTTATATTTCATAAGTTTACCAACAGTGATTACGTTGTAGAATCTCGAAAATTCTCAAAAAGTGTCCGTCAAAATCTGCAATTAATTTACAATGCAAACAAAGTTCTTTCGAATGAAAATGTACTTTTCGCGTGAAAACTTTAACTTCCATTGAAGAGAAAATGTATATCTAAACCTGCATTTGATCTACCGACTCTCATAATGGAAAGATAAATATGTATATTCATGCGCTTTTTTCCTATAAATAAGTAATTCGCTAGAGATAACGCTCAAGTGATGAGAAACCCTGTTTCAAAGACAAAAAATACCCTGAGTCCGTTGAAAGCCAATAAAAAGTTTAACCCTTTCATCTGGAGTAGCGGAGCAAAATATAGTAGGCAAAAAAGTGATAATTTTAGGAACCTGAAAAGTTCCTAATTCTGAAAAACAGATGCCAATAATAAATAAATGTCTGTGGAATAGCTTAAGTTTTTTTCGTTATCTAGGCTCTGGACATGCAAATATTAATTTCAGGCGGTTTGCATAATTTTATAAATATTGCGTGTTTTATATCAGACTGAAATATAACTGTAATGCAATACTAATGTTGGAAATTCGAAGTTTTTCATTCCAGAAGAACTAGAAAAATCTTAGTATAATAAACAATTGAAGGGCAAAGACACAGGAAATGGGTAGATCAAGACATTAATATAGAAATTCGACATGTGAAAGAATATAAACTCATACCAAAACTCTTAAAAAAAGAATTGACAACTCTATCGGGCTGACACACTTTGACATAATAGCTTAAGGAAGACCATTGTTCAAGGATAGGAAACGAAAAGAACAAAGAGGGATGATGTCACAGGAAACGAACAATAATGGAACGAAATCGAGGAAATATGCAGCTAGAAGAGTTAGACCGTTACGAGAACTAAGTGCAACACTGACTTATGTCACTGTTCACTGTCACTGACTTATGTCAGTGTACCAATATCAGGAATTAGAGAAATTGACGACTGTCTCACGAATTTCCGAAAGTCTTTTTTCTTCCATGAATGAAAAATTTGCAGCAATTTTAAGGAAAATACAAAGTTTTAGGATTTAAATTATCACCAAAAGTGCTATTTAATCAGTTTCTGTATTTCAAAAATGCGTTCCTGGAAGTAACATGGATAATTTAAAAAATAGATTACTCACTCGTACCTTTTTATTGTTTTTTCCTTATGATTAAGAAAATAATGTAATTTCACCCCCATTTATATTCACAAAAGAACTTAACATCATCAACTTTGTAATTTATATTTTTTTGCAGCCTCTTTTAATATCAACTCATTTACCTCCGGTATGAGGATTCAAAAAAATGAAATGAAGCAAACGAATGAAGCTCGTAATACACATAATTCATGAAGGGAAAGACTATAACTAATAAAATAGATATTACGACTGATATCCCACTGAAACCCATTACTAATGTGCCTCCAGGAAAATGGATACCGAAGCACCTAAAGGAATAGTCGCACTGTGACGTCAACCTTCTCTTTTCCCGTTGTTTCGAGCAGTTTTTGCGCGTTTGGCATTCTCCCTCTATCCCTAATAGCTAGTGCTTTGGAAACGAATGCCCACCAGGTGAGCATCTTCTCGCAAACGTTTCTACCATAAACATTCATCAAGGATGTCGGTGGATTTGGACCACCAAGACCCTCTCGATATGTCCTCTATTCCTCTTTCTGGCCCTAAGCTGACCGCCATCCACCCGGTTAGTCCCTTTGACGCCAGTCTCAAAACAAACCCTCCAAATTCCCACCCCACCTTTTCTGCCCCACCCTTCCGCCAGACATCTCCTTCTTCCCCCGCGCATTTCTGCTCCATTCCCCGCCATATCCCGAACCACGGGAAAAGCCTTCCACTACCTACCTTTCCCATTCAACCTCTCTCTCTTTCTCTGGCACCAGAAACACCACTCCCCTTCCCCCACGAGACTCCCAACTACCCCTCTCCCTTCCCTCTTAATCTCTCTTCCGCCTCGAAAACATTCATCCCTCATCTTCGCTCCTCTGCCCCACCAGCCACTGTAACAACGTACTCCACTCCCTCCCGTCCTCACTCCTACTCTCTTCTCGTCATCTCTTTCTCTCTCTCTCTCTCCCTCCCTCGGCAAAGGCAAATTGAATTTCGCCGCGGCCCGCACGCGGTACAAGGGAAGCGTGCGGGCGGGCGAAGGGGTTTCCGGACCAGCGGAGAGAGAGTGAGGGGAGGGTGTGGGAAGAGGGCAAGAGGCATTCCCCGACGCCACAACTTATCCTCCCACTCGACGGTTATGAGACGCGTAATTGCCGAGATCTAGCTTTGTGCGCAAGGAGGAGGAGGAAGAGGAAAGAGCTCCTCTTCTATCCCCGAGCCCGCCGACGCCCCGCAGGGCGGAAGGAAACGAAGAAGGGGGGGGGGCAGGAAAAGCAAACCGGGGCGGAGAGAGATACCAGCAGACTACTTGGAAGGAGTAAGGAGGTGAGTGTGGTCGAAGGCGAGGAGAATTTGTTGAGAGCTAAGGATAGGAATAGGATATTTCGTCCCGCCCTTGGTACGGGGGGGACGAAATCCTCCCACGAATCATCATGGGAGCAGCCACGGGTGCTATGCGCCCCCCTCTCTCCTTCCGGGCCCAAAGTACCCCCTTGCTTTGGCATTGCAGCATAAGTGGTGGCATCGGCATGTGCTGACGAGGCGCCGACCCACCCACACTCAACACTCCCGCCCCTCATCGGCCGCCCGGCGACTATCCGGAAGACCTCCCGGCCCGCGCATGCTATAGACTTTCCTCCTCAGACCCTCCGAGGATTAATGGGAGGAGGGTGGGAAAGGGGGGCAAGGCAGGAGAGGGAGTGGCCGGAAGAGGGGCTGGTTGTCCGCACAAATGTGGAGTCAGGAGAGGGGGGCTTTTGGGGCGCTTGCACACACGAGATCTCCACAAGGGTCGCCAGCGGGGGAGGGGGGTTAATGTGGAGCGGAGGGACATTCCTCGGATGGAAGGAGCCGTGCACACGAGGTCAGACGTACAGACGAGGGGGAGGTGCAGTCGGGGTTGGGAGAAGGAATGGGCTCAGGAGTTCCCCGATTCGTAGGCCCAGGGCGCTGACATGTAGAAAGATCGCGTTGGTGAGGCAGGGAACGAAGATGATGGCGTGTGGCTTTAGAGACTGCTTTCCTGACCGATTGCACCTTCCATTCCGCATGTCCAATTATTTAATGATAAAGCGATCCGTGATGTGTGGTTTAGAATATCATGATATGATTTCAGAACATACTTACATCCGTGTCCTCGCATCACTCTAAATGACTGTCCTCTTTTAGCTTCCGCTGTTCCCAATTATCTACGCTTTATTTTATTACGGAAAATACCCAAAGTTAAAAATTTGCAAATCATATCGTAACGGACTACTTACTTTTGATTTAACCGTTCTTTATGATTATATATTCTACGTGGTATGCTTCATGAAGTGCATACGAAAGAAACAAGTTTTATCAAGTAAGATTTATTAGACTTGGCTGAGAAGAAATGTTATCATTCACTAACTTCCTTTCACACCAAGGGAAACCCTTGGTGTGAAAGGTTAAATCCCTGTCAAATGGAAAACCAGGATTCTTTCTTGATCTAGTATATCTTAATAGCATGGGAAATTTAGTCATAGGAACTGTTGTACAGAGGGAAGTTGCATAAATGGTCTGATACTCTGGACTGGTGATGTTACCCATTCTAAACGACGCCATCATTTTCCCGCATTGTTTTCTGTATTTTCGTTCTCTAGGCGAAGGGCATACCCTGAATTCAAGCTAACTTTTCTGCTATGAGCATGAAAACACGACAAAACAATTCTCAGACACCTAAAGGCGTTACTTTAGAAAGATGGCAGTTTAGGTATGAACATTCTTCTAAAACTTGAGTTCTCATGATATTGTGGTGAATTTACCTAACCGGCGTATCAACTAAGTTTAGTTAAAAATTAGTAGAGACATTGAGTGAATTGTAAATCATTTCCGCGAAATGATTTCATTTCCGATTTTAAAGTTCAAATATCTGTAATAGTTTACCCATGTTGATTATTTAAAAAAAGAATGCTTGGACTGAAAGGGATGGGTAGTATGATGCTCTGTAAATTTGAATAAAAAACATAACAAATGACCGCGTTAAACTAAGCCACTACAGCTATCAACCCAAAGGTCGTTTTGATAGGTGAGGATAAATCTCGCGTAATCCTCGCGTAATCTACGTCTAATGGCATGAGATATTCACGCATAATTTTAAAGGGGTCAGCTAATTTGCCTGTCGAAAAATCATACAGCTTGCGTGAAGCTGAGGGTGCCCAGGGACTTCCCGAGAATTGATCCTGGGCTTTTCGTTGAGCTGCCCAGCACACTATGCTCATTGGATACCACATCCCATTTCAAACTAAATATAAATTTAAAACGATCTCAATTTAAGTGCAAATCTTTCGCATATTTTAAAACTGATTTTCAAGACGTTATTTCTTTGCATTTAATGTTTGGCTGAAAATCAAAATGAATTATCCATGCTGGATTGTAATACTTAATCTAGCATTTCCTTTAGGAAGAGTCTTTTGAAAACTAATATTTTCTCATACCTACCTTAAATATTTTACGGTGTGCAGAGAATAAATTTATTTTAGTGGCTATTTAACCAATAAAATTAGATTATACTAGTAAGTTATTGCTTGTTTTTAAAGTATATAAAGTATCATTCTCATTAATTCAACATAAAGTACCAGGAATACTCCACACGTTTGGAGTACGTGTATTTCAAATGGAATAGAAGATATTGAAATGGAAGAATTTACTAATAAAGAAGAAATTCAACTGAAAAGAAAATTAAGTGGGGAGATGTACCACGCCACTCTTAAGTTTTATAACGTCCGCTTATGACAATTCAAAGAGATTAATCACAACATTATTTTTTTATTAATCGTCGTTATTGTAATTATTATCACTTTGCGAGCTTTGAACAAGAAGCCTTCATGCGCAAAGAAGTTATCAGAAATGTAGTCAACATTTTACATAATAGCAATTCTCCATTTAATTACTGTTTTAATATTTACACTTGACGATTTAATTAACCTGATCACGCGATGATCGTACTCGAATTAGCATTGAAACTAATTGAACAGATTAGCTCTTTACGAATGAGCCCTGTATTTGTTGATTATAGAACTGTTTAAGTTTCAAGAGTGTCAAATAATTGCTCAAAAATTATGCCAAACAATTGAATCTCCACAAATCCACATATATTTCCGATCCACCACGCAGTCCACAAATATTTCCAATGAATCAATAAAACCTATCAAGAGTGTAAATATGATGGTGTGAAAAATTCGAAACGCAATACCCGGCGGTTGTAGATTCACACTCTCCGATTGCGATTGAATAACACAGGATTAATATATAGGCTGCCGAATACAATTCCCCCAGATGAACGGTCGTTAATCAAGCTACTTGGGGCGTAAGGTGGGGACGACCCAAATCCCCAGCACAGCAGCTGGCGGGGCAATAAACCAAGGAGCCATTGGCATGTCCCAATGTGGAGCAGGAAAAGGCTGTTATAAACGGCTGTCTCGAGTCAGAGTTTGTGGAAATGTCACCGCCACAAGGCTTTCCGTCGAAGAGAAATTTACCTATCGGACGGGATAATCGATGGCACAAATCAGATGGACAGATATGGGGTGAAAGTTAATAGCAAGGGTTCGATGCCACTTGGTGCAGCCAAACCAATGTCCTCAGGTGTCAATGTGAGGAGATCATGTGCTGCTTGGTCATTTTGTAAACAAAAGAATTTCCCAAGACGGTTTTCTTGAATTATATATTTAAAATTCTGTGGACAGTCGCCGGCGGGTCAACGATTGGGGAAGGGTAAAAACATTTGTTATGTTCGCATACAATATTTTGTAGCCTTTCCGGAATCTCATAGCAACATAAAAATATCGCTAACGAAGTAAATTCCAGCCATTGAATACCAAATTAAGAAACGTTTTCTTCTTGTTCAAAATGTCACACCGTCCGAGACTATCTTCAGACTTTTGAAAAAGATAGCGCGTTTACAGCACCTTGACCTACCACCATGATTTTTGAAAAAATATCGCAAAAATCTTGTGTCCAAATACAGAACAATTCTTGCAGTGGGAATCAAGCTAGCAAGTTAAGTAGAGTAAAAAAAGCGCTGAAGTAACATTGCATTTCGGGAAATACATAAAGCCGTGAAGGTTTAAACGACGCTTGTGAAATTAGGCCTGATCTTTGATCATTTAATTCACACGAGGAAGACAGTCGGCATCATTTTGTTCTTCATCGAAGACTCCAATTTGAAAAATTGGAAAAGTGTTTGAGAATCAAAATGAAATTCCACGAGGAAATACCCGAAAAAGTCGCTGAGGATACCAGTTGAGGACGGCTATTGAGGAGGTCGTTAATCTGATGAATTCGATAAGAACGAGGCACCTAATTCAAACCCAATATGCCATTTTATCCGTCATATCCGTCCCCATTTACATGTTCTTACTCACTGGCAGCAATTAAAATCCTTATTCAGTTCCTAATATAAATAAACTCTTCTCTGTTTGAATTTTTTTAATTCATGAAAGTTCCCTACATTATTCATAAATAAATCTGCGCATGTCTCAGACTCCTAAAGTGCGAGTGGGGGACGGAGAGTCCAAATGGGCAGCGTTAAGAAGAGGAGTAAAGAAGGGTTGTCCATTATCACCTGTGCTGTTTAACGAGAAGAGAAAATGATTAAAGAGGCATAGGAAGAACTGGAGATAGGTATGAAAGTCGGCGGTGATTCATAAAACCAGGTAGGTTTGCTGATGACCAAGCTTTAAATTGTAAATCAGCCAAGAGATTGCAAGTATTGCTGAATACATTAGAAATTCATTGCGACTGGTGTGGGATGAGAATTAATATTAACAAAACAAAGGCTTTTGGGTTTTTCAGAAAGAGAAAGGCTATGTTAAACTAGCTAGGCAAAAACTAGAGCAGGTGAAACAGTTTTCGTATCTCAGAAATGTTTTGGGCCAAAGTGGTTGAAGTAATAGAGACATGAAAGAATAATTGCGTCAGGCCAAGAATGTCTTACAAGGAAGAGAGAATTGATGGGAGGGACATTGTGTGAGGATGCTGAAAAATGGCTCGTTAAAACTTTGATATGGACCATGTTTATGAACGGCGAAGAAACATGGTCATTTGAACCTGCAAGATAGGCGTAGATTGGAGGCTTTTGAAATATAGGCGTGGAAATATATGGAAACGAGGAAATAGAAAAACGAAGAAGGGGTAGGATAAGAATAGTTGGAATGAAGGGAGGAAGGAAGTTTATAGAGATGGTGAGGGACCATGCTGTTGAGTAGGATTTTGGGTTGTGTTCTGTCAGGAGATACGAGAGAAACATTTGGTTGTTGGGTTCATCCAAAACCTATCTTAACCAGCAGATTACATGCGGGAATAATAATATTCTTAAATACGACATCTTTAAGTGTTAATATGTCCTCATATATTTCTTAAAGTTTACTTAAACATAAAAGTTCAAATTTCTGCATCGTATCGACATAATCTCCCTTGAGAAGAACTCGATTTTTAAAGCATCAAAGCCATGATTCCACATCACCAGATAATGCTTCTATCTAAGGGTCCCGTTGGCCTACCATAAAATTGCTGAAAGTCCGTGACCGAGGATTCTTGGGTTTGTTGCTACAAGAATCTCAGCCGTCTTTGAACTATCGCACCCACGAGCGCGCATTTATCCTATTCATAACGTCATCTGTGCATGTCTTATTTGACGGACGATGAATTCCTATGGGTGCTAACCATGTTTACAAACCCGTATGTTATATATATATATATATATATATATGTGTGTGTGTGTGTGTGTGTGTGTGTGTGTACAAACCCGTGCAGTCATCTATTTATTTAATTTTATAAATTATTCACGTAGTTACTGATGCACGTGCTCTTATAATTGTATAATATATGACTGTTTATCAACATTGCGTCAGGAATTATGAATGACTGCACCAAAAATGGAAAATACAAGTTTGGCGATTAATACCCATTGACGTACGAGCACTGCTTCCCATCAAGGTAATCACCATATAAATTTGGCGGCAGAATTCAAAACCAACCTCGGTGGTGCGTCTATAGAGGGACTTAATATCCAGGCCCGTGCACGAAAACCTAGGGCGCCATATTCGCTTCGCAGATTCCTCAATTCGTGTTAAGTGCAAACTGAATCTATCACTCTGAGTTGAAGCTACCGTGAAGTGATGTCACCATGTATTTGGCCACTGAACTGAAGTGTATCTCACGGCGAGCCGTTTGCGAATTCTTGTTTGCCAATCCCATTCGAGAATAGTAGACCTTCAAAAGCCTTCATTCGCTACTGCGGAGGTGTGGGCTTTAGGCCTTTGGTCGGTGGCCACATTCGTTAGCGACCCGTGAGCTTTATACACTTAGCACCTACAATTCCTCGGATTTCGGCAGGTCAGAATCCCTGAAGAAAAATATCACTCGTGTGGGCAGCTAACAGTTTCGCTTTGGAATAGAGCATTCCGAAAGAATTAAATTCAGCATCAGAAATCACCGCCCAACACGACGGGATGGCTCCACAGGACGAGAAAAATCGTCCATCGAATCCGAGAAATCCGAGCGCTGGCTTTCTTTACTTTATTGCTATCTTCCTATCAGCCTCGGGAAAATGCTTTTTTCCCGATTATTTGAGGAAAGCACTGCCAAACTACACTGACATCTTGAAAGGTTCAACGTAGTAAACACCTTTGTGTTCTTTCAAAGCTTCGATCCACAGAAACTGTGGGATCCTATTAAGGATTTGACTACTATGTCTACCTGTCTTCCAAAATATTCATGCTTGGATCTACTGGAGATGAGAAAAGTTTCCACACACATCGTATGAGATTTTATTCACTTGCGGGAAAGAGGTTATTGCATGAGGTGGAGTCAAAACGCGGACTTCGCCACACGCACCGGGAACTCAAAAATCGTTACTTCTCCCAAGTTTTAAATTGTTCCAAAGTTTTAAAATTTATGGAAAATCATAATCAGGAAGAAAAAAGTAAAACGCGCGCTATGAAAAATAGGCATCTCCTGCTACACCCGGGAACAATTTTCGTCTGCACTGTCAATAAACCAGTTTCCCTAACATACACCTCGGAAACATTCCAGGCCCATATATCTGTCGTCCTTCACAATGTTTTTAAATGGGCATTTTTGTTTTAAAAAGCAAACCCCCAAATTCCTTTACTCCCAATAAATTTCTCCATTGGGCTTGAACACTCATCACGGGCACTTGATTAAAATCACACGATCGTTCCTATGGGCATTCTCGTGCGTTGTCGGGTGTTATTTTTTTTCACCTCAAGCGGGTAATTATAACGAATAGCTCCAGGACCACCAAAAACATCGTGCGCCAAGGTTAGCGAGCTAGATACGTCGGAATTCGGTTGAATGAAACGTAATGGACAGTTGGCCGCGGCTTTAAACGTATGGCGAGCATACGTATTTTAACCTTTCCCCCGTTCTTGTCCATCTCCGATCGAGTGAGATGAAAAATTGAAGGGAGGAAGACTAAGGAAGGCTATTGCACAACTGGGTAGCCGAACACATGGTGTTTCGCCGTTACGCTACTTTTATTGATTTCCGGGGTCATAAAAATGCGAATTACCCTGAGAATGGAGTCCACTTTATTACGATTTCCGTTTTCAATTTCGTAACTCGTCCAGCGTTGCTTTCCATTAGAAAGGACGTTGCTTTGGATAAATCCCGACTGCATTTCACGGTGAATTCATAATTTTATCCACATTTAAAATGGCCTTCAGCAAAATTGAGTCTTCAATGTAATTCTAGCGTTAAACATTTGTGGGATGAATATGTTTTTAAACTTTTTATGGTTCCCACAGTTTTAACACTCTTTCCTTAGTTGACACGAATTTTTACTGTTCACCTTGAAATAATCCGCAATGATGATATCATTTTGACATAAATTACCAGTGTGAAGGAATTAGGTCAAATGTAAAAACTAAGGAATTACTGGTTCAACATGTACATTTAAATTTAATTGATGAAATCATAACATGCGAGTACCTCATTTTGAAACATGAGAGGTGTCAGGATATCGTTAATTACTTTATTGCAGATATTGGATGAGGCTTAAGTGAAGAACCTCAAAAGAAAAATGATAAATCAAGAAATACGTGTATAAACAAAAACATCTGTCACCTCAATCATTAATCATAAGAACACCTATGTCCCCATGGGAGTTGACTTGAACACCCAAAGTTGATTTGAATTGTACTATGAGTGTCACTTGTAAAAATCATCCATCATAATTAATAAGAAGTATGCACCTGCATGACTACTTCACCTTATTGCAGAGCCAGTATTTGCAAAAAAACGCATTGAGCTGAGATATCGGATTCGGGAAATTAGTAAGACGTGCAAATTTTACAACGAAAATATCTGTTAATAATTACTTACGCCAGAACATGCGCGCGTAAACGTTGATCCCCTTTATTTCAATCAGTGCTATGGCTTCATCAACTCTTCACATGGGAAAGCAAGAGTGTCTGGAATGAGACACACAGTGAGCTGCTTCACTCCGTCATCAAATGAATATTACTTTTTCATCAACCGAGGGTTTTTTCCCCTCGACTGTTTCAGACAATTGGAAGTATTCCATAACATTTCACCTAATTTCTTGCGCACAGTCAAAATTTTCTCCACCACTCCGTCACCGCTTTCGCGAGATAAGAAGGGTGGCATTGAAAGAGTCGTGGCGTCATACGAAAGCGGTGGAGTCGGGGGAGGTAGGTTCCCGAGGGGTGTGGGGTCGAGATGCGGTGGGCTGCGAGAAGAGTTGCGGTGGGATGGGGGTCGGAACCAAGAGAAAGATTGGCAGATAAAGAGAGCGGGAAGATCCCGGCAATTAGTCAATTCGGTTGCGTGGGATGTCGGTGAGAACGGCGGAGTAGAGGGTGGGGTGAGCTAGAGGGTGGAGTGGGTCGTGGTGAGGCCTAGGTGGAGGAAATGGGAGGAGTAAGTTGTGGGACGGAGGATGGCGTGGGGTTTCGCGGGGAAGAGGTGGATTGGTTTTTTTGGAAGCTGATGGGGGGATGGCGATGGGGAGGGTAGGGAGGAGGGGAGAGAGGAGATCAGAGGAGGCGTTAATGTCGGATGGCGAGCGGGTTGAGGGGGGTGAAGGAGGACAGAGGAGGGAGGATGGAGGAGGATGGTGTGTGAGGAGTGGGGAATGCTGAGGAAAGGGGAGAGGACGGATTGGTTTCCAATTTAAAGAGCTGTAAATCACGCGAATCTCTCCGCGGCTGAGAATTAATGCCTCCCCCTTCCAACCCTCCCCCCCAGCCCCTCCCCCACTCTCTTTATCTCTCACTAACTCTCCCTTCTCTCTCTCCCTCTCTCCCTCCTCCACTCTCATCCTCTCGTTCTCTGTAGCGTTCCATAAAGTAAACCAGGAGGAATGCGTTCGGTGAGGAAGTGTGGAGGGATGGGGTGAGTGAAGGGAACCTTTTCCCTCGCGTCCCCCCGGAACCATTCGTCGTATTTTTTTTTAACTTCCAGATTCGATTACGCTGTCGTTAAAATGAATGAAATGGACCAAATTTTCGAGGGTGGGGTGGGGGGGGGGGAAGAGTAAATGGGCGGGAGAAGGTGAGTCAGACGGCTCATTCAAAGGTTGTTAAAAAATCACAAATTAGACCGAGATGTGTTTGACCCAACAAATTAAAAAATAAAGACAACAGTCTCCAGTAGTCTAGAGTTTAGTCGCACCCTTCCCCTGGGGAGAAGGGGAACACACTTCCCTTCGGGGATAGAAATTTTCGCATCACACGCCCGGAGTGATCGTCCTCGGATCAGAGAGGAGGAGGGTGGGTGAAAGAAATACTATGTAGATTGCTCGTCGCCAGGCGCCACTCCCTCAGTCACTCTAGAGCGTCCCGGTGAATGTGGAACGACGCGAGACGGACACCGCAGATGTATGTATGCCGGTCGTTGCATCGGAACGCGGAGGCACGCGAGAACAAAAGCATTGTGCAGCGACACCTGTTTCGCCTTTCAATTCTCGTCTTGTCGATGGCGAATCGAAGGCGAACGGTTTCCAGCGGCGAGGGAAAAAAATAAACCCTTCGACGCCATCGTAATAAATGGCAGGTGAAAAATTAAAGCCGAACTTAAAAAAAGGGAGAAAAACAGCACACAAAGGATTAAGTATTTTTCAAATTAATAGAAACTTCCACGAATTAAAAAAAATAAATATATCTTACAAAACGTTTCATGATTAATTATAGTTGACGTAACTTGATGTAAAATTCTCTGCACTCCAAAAAAAAGTAACCAAACAGACACTGATGCGTATATCATATGTCATCATTTCCAAATTCCACGCCAGGTAAATTGAATTCATTTATACCCATTAACCAATGTAATTAGTCTCGTTCATGTAAAAAAAAGGTTTGTTTCACCGTGAAATTTTACCCTCTTTCATGAGAAATCATTTTTGACTTTTTTTTACACATGCCCATGTTGTTGAAAGTTTTACTATCTCTTGCAATAACGTTTGGCCCATAATAATTAGTAGACATTAGAGCGCTATATAAGCATTTATTTTAGTACCGTCATCATATTTACAGATCTACATGTAACCTTATAAGCTGCTATTAACAAAATGCACACAAAGGCACGGCAGATGAACGCATTTATTAACTGACGAAAACCGCAGAGGAAGTACTCCGCGAGTGAAACAAAAATACCGCTCAAAATTTGGACCATCGCTTAAGAACACGATCAATTAAACAAATTGATACCCAAAGTCTCTCTCACTGAGTGCACAACATCCAGAAACGTCGGATTCGCAATTTGCCGAAACTCCGCGAGAATCACATAATGAATGGTGGCAATTCATCTCATTGATCCCCTCACGACTGTGCTGGGCATTTATTCACGAAAGCGATAGTGGTAAACATTAGAGGGAATGATAGGTATCGAGACGTGAAGGGAACCGGGGACTTGCAGGCTATTATTCGATCAGCCCGTGACAATGACAGAGTTGGCCGTGGCAAAATGACGAAACCCGGAAATTCCCCCGTCGGCCTCATGGGTTGTCCCAAGGCCGTTCGCTCGAATCACTGGCCGCCGGCGATGCAGGCCGCGCTGAAAGGACGAGAGGCCGGCCGGTTCAAGGGGCTCTCCGGCCTCTCATCTCGAGTTGAAGGCGGATTGAGGAGGGCACTCCAAGCGCTTTGCCGGCCTCGACGCCGCGGGAGATCTTTGGCTCCGCGATGATATCTCTCCTTATGCGGGTCTATAAAGAGAGCCATGACGCGGACGACGACGCCCGCTTTGAAAGGATGAGCCTGCGACGGCTCCTGGAATAAAGAAACGCCGAGCGTCTTGCCGAAGGGGCACGGGGCGGAAAAATGCACCGGCCTGATTTTCCACGCGGAGAGCCCCATTCCTCACTGATCAAACGTAAAACCGCATTGGCTAGAAGTCAATGTCGAGGAACGTGGTGTTGATTCATTTTTCGTCTTTCTAAAACAGTACACACTCATCTTAAAAATGACCACGGCTCTTAATGTACCAAAAACCTTAATTACCTCAATATTTCTGAGCGCGTTTAATCCTCAACTCCATTTCACAACAGAAGTCGCGGGAAGTTTGGGAGGCGGGACGAACTTTTCGCTCGTTGCCCTCTTCGAAATATCCGTGGAAACATTTTGGGGGGAAGAGCTTGAACGAAAGATAAGGGAACTAGCTTGCTCTCCAGCTGCCCCACCCCCAACTCCGCACCACATGCCGAAGCTCTTTCGTAGTCATTCGGAGGGAGGAACACGGATGGCTCTCGAAACTGACGGACCCACTCTTCCAAAGAGCTCAGAGAAGATCCGGAGCAACTGAATAACTAGTAACTATTATTAGTTTTCATGATCGATTCAATTTAAAACCGTATCCCGAATGTATTTCCCGAACCGAAGAACTTCGTGGATGAAGGTTGGGACGAATTGGTGGGGAATGTAAAAAGGGTCCAATCAGAATGTGTGGTTCCTTCCCTCTGTTGAAAAACAGTGTGTTCATCCACGTTATTCAGACACTTTTTAATCATCGGCGATAGTCATAATCCCAGAAAATAAAAGGCGGAACTTACCGCGTGGGCGTGGTAAAGTCCCAGCTGCGGCTGTCCACTCGCCTCATTTCATTGCAGGCCGCACTAGTGAAGACGCACTTGATTCCCGTGTCTACATTCCACCGCGGGCGTCTCCAAGTTTTGAAAACAAAACAAAACTACCGAGCGGTGTTTTGCGGGAAGCGGTGGAGAAGGACAGGAGAATTTCTCTCATGCGATGAAACGTGTAAGGCGACCGCACGGCGAGAAAAACTGTTGGATGAACCCAATGAACACGTCTCCGACGTCTCCGGTGAGTCTCCGGACGTTGGAACCGGAATGCTTCCTCCTCTCCTGCCCTGTCGAATTCTTTATCAAACTTTTTTTTCCGGGAATGTTTTGAAAATAAAGTTGTCCGGGAGGGTGGGGGTTGCAAATTCTTTTGACAGGCCTCTTCGAGGACGACCTTCAAGGATTGGTTAGCTGACTAATGGTGGATGGCCGGCGATATGTGCGATCGGCGGAAGAAAGAGGAGGGGAGACGGATAAGGATGGGCACTGGATGGTCAGTGGAGATCTTCCCCGATATCGGAGGAACGGGAGGGAGAGAGCCCTTCGTCGCCGGGGGCGAAGATCTCGTGGGTGGGCGGCGGCGGTGGGCCGAAAGGAATACGAGAGGAGGACGATGCGCGAGAGAGACGGGCGCTTCGGGATGCGGACCGCGGGAAGGGGCCGCCGACGACGACGACGGGAGGACACGAGGCACGCGGGAAGGCTGCTTCGCCGAGACTGGCGCGCCGTCCCTCCGAAAGCGCCGCCGGCCTTACGAAGGGGAAAGGAGAGGGGGCGGTGGGGGGAAGGAAGAGGAAGGAGGAGGGGCGGAGGGAAGCGGTGGAGGGGTGGTGGAGAAACGCCGCTTGCGATTGGGGGAGAAGCCGGGACCAAAGAGGGGGAGGGTGGGGGGGTGAAAGGGGATGTTTCGTGGGTAGGGGGATAGGGTGTGTGTGTGTTCAACCCCCACTCCACCCGCTCCCCACAAACCGCCCCATCCCTTTCTCATTTCCCTCCCTTAACCCTGGTCGTACCCCATTCTCCGCCACCCAACCCATATTCTCTCCATATTCATCTCCCTAAACCTCTCCCCCCGCTCTCCCTCACTTCTCTTGATCCCTAGTTCTTTTTCTCCAAAACGCACATAACCTCGGAAGGCTCCGAAATACAAATGCATGTATAATATTTCCACTAGTGTCCCATGCTGAATGAGACCAATTAATGAACTATCGAGTGCGGAACGGGTTTATTATTTTAGGATATGACTTGAAATATTTGACCCTAGAAGTGAATCAATTAAAAAAATAAAGAGTTGCTGGTGGTTTTTTCTGCGAATTATAAAGAATATACAATCGTTCATATGACCTTAGCGTTTTGTTTAAGGTATTACAGTCAAACGTGTAAGTTACTTAAAATAGATTTTTCAGATGCTGTTCCTAACCCTCCAACGAATTAAGCATTGACTTAAAGATCAATACCAAAAAAATAAATGAAACTTATGAAGGATTTTGGTGTTAAACGGTTAATGTTTTCACTGACTGGTCTGGGATTGATGAAATATGAACGATCCCTCTTAAGAAGTTATTGTTTAAATTAAAATCCGTGGGTGGATTTTAGGCTAAGGAAAAAGTATTAATTGACTAATAAACATTATTGAAAGCATATGATTTTCCCATGTAGGCATTCAATTCTGAATCATTGTCTTTATTGTGGACTAGTTGATATGGATTTTCACATAAGTCGCTTCTTAACTCAGTGTATTAATTTGCATTAAGTATGTATCCCAATTCTGTATACATAATCGAATTATGATTGGCATCTAGCTCTAACTATGTAAAAACTTTTACTATTCTATACGTATATATATATATATTTATATGGGTAATCATTAAGGTACTTGTTATAAAAGTAAATTATTCAATTTACGTCCTCTTTTCTTACGACATATACTCGTAAATAATATTCTCTTACTTGGCATAGTAACCAAGTACCGGCAGCCGATGTTAGATGTGATGGCAAACAAAAAGAGTAATTTCATTTAACTCTCTGTCAATGTTATAAGTGATAGTTCAATTGACAATTCATCTATAAAATTCTTTACACTAAGGGGTAATTCAATGACAAGAACTATACATATAATGAAACAAGGGAGTTGACATATTTAACAACTTTGTTCCCGTCGTCAATGAAAGAATTTGAGGATTGGTTTTTAATGTCGCTCATGCGCGGTAAAAAAAAAGCGGTTGGGATCAAATCGTGTTTCCAATCATTGTTCCCGATATTATATCGGAAAGTATGCGAATAAAATATAAAAAAAACTTTTAAAAATAAGAAACACGCGAAAAAACGCGCAATAATCGTTGTAGTGTACAGATAAGAGGCATGGGCCGATGGAAAAGTAGATGACAGAAGAGTAGGATCCTTAAAGACATGTTGCAGTAGGCAATTTTTGGATATATAGCTAGCATATAAAATGGGAAGGAAAAATAAAACAAATAATTTCCGAATAAATAGAGGAGAAAATAGAAATGTCCGCATAGAAACGAAGAATAGAAATTTTGGGCGCAACTTGAAATGGGGAAAGAATTTGACTTTTAATAATCAAACCACTTTACTTTTTCACATAAACTTTTTAATTTTTACAACCCAGGTTTCGTTATAGCATAACATCATCAGGTCTATGATGTTATGCTATAACGAAACCTGGGTTGTAAAAATTAAAAAGTTTATGTGGAAAAGTAAAGTGGTTTGATTATTAAAAGTCAATATGAAGATTTTCCACCAAGTTACGCCAGAAACTGTTTTATTTTGGGAAAGAATTTGTTAGGCACATAAATTAAGGTAAAGTAGCATTCACTAGAAAGACCGAGAGGTAAAGGCACACACCTAATAACGGATTAGGGGAATGAGAGAAATCAAGGGGTCAGAGGTTTAGTATTGGATTATGACGAATGTATATTTGCAATCAAAGAATCATCAGAATGGAGGAAACATTAATGTTTACTATCATGAACAATTCGATATCTGTTGGGATTTTCAAAGGACTTCAAAAAGCTTCCTTGGCGAATTGCAGTCGCCTGCTCATAATTAATCCTTCACCGAAAATAATAAAGGCGGCCTAACCGTTTTATTTTTCACACTATCTTTTTAAATGTCTTCAAATATTTAGCTACTAATTGTGGAAACAATATTACTTACAGAATTTATATGATAGTCTGGAGAATACGATTCATTCAATAATGAGAATATAAAATCCCATTCTTCCCTACCTGTCGTGACCAAAAACCTTTGTCTGAGACTCGAGTGGAGAGCCGTTTTCCGAATCTCAGCCTTAATTTTGAAAATCCTTATTAAAGTTTCACCGAATTGATTAATAATTCAACAGAGCAATATGTGGAAATAATTGGATATTTAAGGTGCTCCGATGACTGAAGAGCGAATTCCACTATTCACCATATATTCAGAGAACCGCCAAATACGTCAAAGGGAAATCAAATTTAAGGGGTCGGCAAAATTATAATTTGCATGAGATATTAATATCCTCAACACGATTGTAGTGATGGGATTGGTTATCAGCTAGCATTCAAACTCGATGACGATCTACCAACGGCTGTTAGACGCCATTATAATTTAAGAAAATTTTTTGTTGTAACCTACTATTAATTTTCCAAAATTTTTACCTGGAATTCTATTTTTAAACGGAGACAGCTGAGTGCACCAATGGGTTGCGTTCAATTTGCGGCTTAGGTGCTGATATCATCTAACACTATATTCATTCATTTATCTTTGAATAAGATGGCATCTACCATCTCATGGTTCTCGTAATTTAGCCATGTCCTTCTTTCGAATTTCTTTCCTTACATGGTTCCTTCCATATTTACCTGTTAAAACTGTACTTTCATCTCTCTTTTCCATAGTTTTCCAGTGATTTTTGCGTCACATTAATCGAAGGTCTTCTCTATTAGAAACTCATATATGTTATATTATTTTCATTAGTCTTCGGTAGCAGAACATTTGCATTGTTCCTAAATTATATTTGGGAGAAAATTCACGCGGAAAATCCAAATAACGTACAAAAAATACAATGATCACAGAAAAATACAAGGGAGTGTGCAGTTAACGTGTGCCTTTAGTTATGGTTTTGATGTAAAAGTCTCTATGCTTATTCAGCTCTTCAGGGCATTTCCACGGTTGTAAAGAGAAAGTACTTTGGAAGTAAAAAAAAGATTGTGTACATTGGGTAAATCTGGGCCACATATAATTAAACAAGAATGTGTATAGGATGCATAGCTTTGTGTATCATTTTCTGATGCTCATAAGTCCATACATTAACCAATTACTTTGGAGCACTCGAAACGCCCACAGATTAAAAATAGTTCCATCACTGGAAATTTTCCAAATCACTGGAAAAATAATGGGAAAGACAGATAAAGGTACAGTTTTAACATTTTATTTATTTAATTAGTTCACTATATATTTCGGCAAAAATTGTCTGAAGATCTTAATAACTGAATTGAAATGGTACTCGTACGTTGTGTCTTAAAAGACATTTAGTTAAGTGAAACTAGAGATAGTGACTATTGTATTGTATGACAATAGTATTTTGTTGAAAATTGTACCGTATCTTAATTAAGCATTCATCGTTATTTCTCTAACACGCAGGTATTCCAGAATAAGCTTTGTATTTAGGCATTCGAGGAAGGCTGTCTCTAACATTTCTTCAGATATCTTAAATTCTCCTTTGCTTTTACTCTATAATTTGGTTACTTAATTTTTACTAATTCCTTTCTGACGAAGGTTTGAGTGTAATATATAGGTCCAGTGGTCTTAATTACGCCAGATAGGTAGATGATTTTCTTTTTTTCCTACATAAATCACCAGCTCCGTTGTGCCAAACTCATTCTTCATCCAGCTTTGCATTTCTCCCTCTATCTTCTTTCTTTCCTTTCCCCTTATCTCCGCACTTATCCGCAAACGACCAGACCCCACTTATTCCACTTCCATCCATTGTCGGGTATTCCGTTCCCTCGATTTTCATTCCTTTTCCCAATTTCAAACCTAGACTCCCTCTTTCTCTCCCTATCCTCACACCCTCACTTTGTGATTCCCTCCTTTGTCTCACGTAATCCCTTCCCCACTCTCTTATCTCCTCCTTTGGCACCTCATTCTATTCTCCTTTGCTCCCCCTCCCCACCTCTTCCCCCATTCTTCTTCCCTACCCTTCGATTCTTCAATCGTTTCCCTTATCCTCTCTTACTTGCCCCACTTGGCGGAACCCTTCCCCTCCATAATGCCCAATCCACACCTCCTGCCTTTTATGTCTCACTCGCTCTCCCTCCCACCTACTTATCGCCTCCAATGCCGTCTTTCTCCCTAAATTTGCCCTCCTCCAGACACTCTCTCTCCTTTTCCACTCTTTCCCCAAAAGCTGTAATTTTGGCTTCGTAATGATTGTAGAAAATACATATTACCAATCTGTAATTGCCAAGAAGGAAGTTATTAGGAAATATAATAACAAAATATAGAATTTCTGTAAGATACTCTTTGAGTGTTTCCCTTTAACTTTTGAAGAGTTCCTACTTCCCCGCCAGTGACGTAACGCCTCACTGGTCGTGTCATTCGCAGGCTTGTGATGGAGCCTATGTTCGTTTCCCAAATATGTATTTCTTTTATAGTTACAGGCAAAGTTAAATGTACCGGAGAACTTCTACAATTGTTCGTGATATTTAGCAACACCAACAATTATTACGAACTGTGAATGTGAATGAGAGACCCATGATGTGTATCCATTTTTTAAAGAACGTTAAAGTAAACTGTCATAACTTAGCTTGTTATGTGCTCTACACTTCACAACTGTGTGGTCTAACAATTAATCTAAGAGATTCACTTAAGCTCTGGCATCTCCCAATTTTTTCTCGAGATAGGTTAAATATATAAGTATGTGGTTGAGTGTAAAATATACGGACATTTATAATGAGTACAGGACAAAGATGGCTCTGTCGTATAGCTTATAGAGTTCACATCAGAGCCGCTAGTGGGACAAACGTTTTCAATACTTAAAATTTCATCGTTTAGAGTACAAGAACAGCGTGTAATCGTCCGTTTGTTCCCCTTAAGTGGCTAAACATCTATGGAAAAACATAGGTCAGCAAAAAAATATAAATTTAGTGAAGTAATGGTGTCATGGATGTGGTATGAAAAATACGAGTCTGTGAATTCGACGGTTCAAAGAAGGCCGACCCAGTCGGTTCCAGCCGGGCCACAGCTCTTGCATCAGCAATTTTCCAGTGAACAAAAAGGACTGCCCCCTACAGAAGCGTTCTCTGGGGCCATGCAATCATGCCGTCGACGTTGTGAAAGAGTGTACTTTTAAAGGAAGAATATTTTGAAAACAGAAGTTCAAACTTCTTGTGTAAGTAATTTGTCTAAAAAATAATGGCATCCTAGACCTTGAGTACACCTCATAAATCCCAAAGAATGTTCGAAAAAGTTTAACTTATTTCAAATCCATCCAACGGCAAAATTACAGGAAAGACTAAGATAATAAACTCGCAAGACCTAAACTAAGAAAAGTATACTCTGACCAGTGTTTTTACAATGCGTTACGACACCGAAAGAACAGAAGATTATTTCCATAATTTAATCAAAATGAATATGTAGGTAACATTTATACGTGGGTTATTATGTGCATAGCACTTCATATTCGTGGGGTTTAATAATATTCCGATTTTCTTTTCTTATTTCACAACCTATAAACCATAAATACAGTTATTAACCCAAAGGTAGGTTTTATAAGTGATTTTAGATTTCATTCAATACTAAACCCAACTGAGTGTAAAATTGACACATAAGGGTAGGGGAACCAGATCCTGCCCCTGTATTTCGCGAAAATAATTTCAGAGCAAAAACACGTGAAGGTAATTTATATTAAATACCGGTTGATAATAGAAGAGCTGATTTTTAGGTGCAATATACATATCGTTCAATAGCGTCTCCCATGGGCTTCAATGAAAACTTATCTTTGAATCATGTAAACCGATATTTATAATAGGATGAACTATTTATAATTAAAAGCCTTTAGATAAACTCTTTAATGGTAAGCTACATGGAAAATAAGTTCATTCAAAGTTACTTGTGAATATATTGACAAATGTTTTCTATATATTTTACGAAATGGTATTAACATCGTTATTTTTTAACAGCAAATGAAATTCAAATCTTAGCGCATAAAGCAACACGAGAGTTAACTAGGTGGAATACTTGGAAGTGTCCACATATCGATCGACCCTAACTATGATCGACTGAATAACATAGCACATTTAGGATGCCATCTCCGATTTCTATAGAGCCATTTTCAATGGTTTTTTCCTATCAAGAAAGACTCTTTCATTAGAATTAATGCCCTTATTTATTATTTAGTAGTAGCTTAAAATGAATCCATAAAAAACGTACAAATATTAAATTCGTGTAACCGGAAGGTAGGCATAATAAATAAGTATCGCGATGAAATAGGAGAAGCCATTCTTTGGTAAATAAAACTGATTCAAAACCGACCAAAAAATCATTTTCCCTAACATTCATGGAGTAGCGTAGCATACACAAGAGCTAAACGTCAACAATGATGGTAAAAATGCTCACACTTAATATTCCACCTTCCCTTGAAGAAGTCCCTAATGTAGGGACGCTCTTTCTCCTTCCTCACAATGCATGACGAGACGTAATGCAAGGCCACTGTCGGCATATCTGGAATGGAGCCTTACGGCCTTCGGAGCACCCCATCGAATGGTCTTGATTTAACCCAGAATGGGGGCCCAGTTTTCCTTGCGCCTCAACAGCTCTCAAAAAGGGAACTCATTTTTCTGCACTCCCCAGTTCCCTTTGGCTCTCTCATAATCGTCGAACTACCTCCCTCAAACTACCCTATTCATCACACTACTCTGTGCAGTTCTTATCTCATTGAAGTTTTACACAGGTGAGTTTTTGTTTCAAGTTTCGTCGGTTATTACTTCTTTCGTCCCGTGCAAACAGAATATATTCACCATAACAATGAAATATTGTCTTGTGTGGTAGCTTGGTGGAGGGAGCTTTCGGCTGCTGACATAAGAAGTTTTCCGTGTATTCCCCGATGTAACCTTTGAAAATATTTATCAGAAACGAAGCTGGGTGATTTTTCGGGTCAAATGAAAAAGAAACCAGAGCTTCTAACCGAAATACATCGGAGTATAATTTCATTTTACTCAGAAAGAATTTATCTCCTCTCTGAACTGAAAAACCAGCTTCACTCCATCTCTTTCATGAGGCATCGATCGTGTGTTTTCGTATTCTTGGTAATTGATTGAATGACAGTTGGCAGCCAGGAAGGAGCGAAAGACTTCCAACTTGGTTCGTATTCTTCGAGAGGCGTCATTTAAATTCATTAACATTTTCTCCGTACAAATTCCTCCCGCTCAACTCTCCCAAGGAATTTGTCTGCTTTTGAATGCATAAGGCTTCTGTCGAAACCGATTGATTCTCCCATTCACTGATTACAAACTGATTATTAACATAATTGATTTTACATGAAATGGACATAATTCTTCGTTCACCTCAATATCGTGGGAGAGACAACTTTCATTTCAATATGAAGCAAGGAATCACTCACTGCCTGCGTTAAAATAAAATGGCAAGTAGCCTGATAAGAAAATATTCCACTGTAAATTCACTCAAAGTCCAGAGGTGTATTTTATTTGACCGACTTGTTTATGAAATTGAATTTAATTTGTGGTTAATTTAAAATATAGGTGAATGAATTGTTTCTGCAGCATGGTAACTCGAACAGGGATTATATGAAGGTCCGATTACCGCGGAAAACTACTTCATTTATAGTTTACATAAGGGAAGGGTAGTGATTCTATACACTTTAACCACCTTGAGCCCTCCGTCGATGCAATGCATTAGAGGTCATCATTTTCGAATCTCCTTTTTACCATGAAACTTCCAATTTCCTCTTCGATTAGTCATCTCCTCCACGCCATTTTTTTATTTACTACAAAAGCTTATATCCGAATTACAATTGTTTTTTGAGAAAATTTCTCTCTTCTAAATTTTCCCCTACTCTCTTTCTCTCTTCAGGAAACAGTTTTACTTTTTTCTCAAATCTTGTTGTTACACTGCTCAGAGTAAATTCTGGAGGATAGTCACTCAAAACACAGAATAAAAGGTAAAATTAAAAACCTCTGCATTCAAAACGAAGGTTGATTTCATTATCGAGGGTAGACATCACCTAAAATTGAACCAAACGGCATAAGAAATGTACACATCAGGGTAGGGGGGACCATTCTTTTCTCTGTGCCACCTGTTGTCTCCCAGAAAGAACTGATGCCCGAAAAATCGCATCACTGGGGGGGTGAAGAAGAGGTTGTCTGGAGGCCTTACTCTGTATCGATCCCGGGTCCTCCGGTCAGTAGTCCAGCGATCTACTCACTGGACTAACGCGCCCTTTAAAAAAGTCTTACCTTTTGAATTTCCGTTGTCAACGACGTGACAACATTTTCCAAAAGGAAGAGTAGGATCAGTTCATCTTCAAGATCAGAATCAGTTCATCTATTCCTGCTATAGGATGTCATACCCCGTTCTAATGGTATATTATTGGTAATAATTTCAATGGTGGAATAGAAGAAATTGCTGGACAATGGAACGTATAGTTTTCTCCCTCGCGCTCTCCAGTTCATGCATTTCTTCTTCCTCCTCCTTTCCCATCCACTAGAATTCAACACAACACTCACGCAACAGACACGCTCAATGCCAAGCTTTTTCCAACGAACACGCACGTCTTAGAGACTCTCCACCCTTCTCTTCCCACCCATGCAATTGTCAACCTCAAAACCGCGCACGTGCCCTTCTTTGCTTTCCTCTACTACCCACAGCACCCCTCATCTCTGTGGAAGTTTATTTTGTTTGATTTTTTCCTTAATTGAATGGAATTAATTTTCCTCATATCGCTCTTTTTTAACCTCAGCTTATCCTCAACTTTACTTGCTATTGTGATTAAATTTTGAGAAAGTGTGTGCCTCAAATAAGAGTCCATAAAGAAAGGGTCCTTGGCCTTTCCATCTGATGATCAGACGATACCTGAAATTATTTCCAAGCTTTGAATATGAGACGACAAATGCTTGGAAGTAGTTTTGTTCCAATTTTACCAACAAGACTTAAACAGTATACTGAGGTTTGATTCCACGTTGTTCAGTTAATTGAGCCAAAGGAAATGCGTTGTGGTAGTTGACTAGAGAGCTCACACCTCCTCATCTCTTCTCCCCACGGCCAGCCCACGCCCGTTGTTTTGGCACCTCTAAGACTTCTCTTGCCCCTTTATATTTCGTCGTCGACTTCATCTAATTCCTTGTCCTACTCTTACTCCTTCCGAAAGGTTTTCCTCCTCTCATTATTACCTCGCAATCCGGAAACACACCAGCACCGCCGGCACCTGCTCTCTTTCTGGGAAGTCGGCCTTTCTGATTAGCTCTTTCCTTTCTCCCCCTACCACTTCTCCCCCCACACCCTCCTTCTCAACCCCATTCCCTCAACCCCTCTCATTCAACCCCACTTCTTCACACCCTCTCCCAAAATCTACCCCCTCAGATTCTCCTCTCCCCACCCCTGCGAGCAGTGTCTCGACGAAGAGTTAGGAATTATGAGGGAGCACTCCCGCATAGGATAAAATTCATTCGATCTTGTCAAATACAACCCAGGGGTTCACCATTCCGAAGAGCACTCGGTACTTCTGATTCTTGTCTCGATAATGGCCATGATCAACTGATTTGACCTTCACTATGTGGAAAATAAAGGCGCGTTGAATGTCATTTTATTCTTTTTACTAAAAACCATTTATTCGCGGTCCGTCTTCAGCAACGTTCTATTGTCATGCCAGGGATGGCAATGGAAATTCAATATATGGTATTTTTCAAGTTAAAAGAGTTAAAAATGAATCGTGTTTATTAGAAATATACCATAGGAATATATTTATATCCAAAGTTCAAGCCAATTTAACTCGGAGGACTCTGAGGTCATTGCTATCAGAATGTTGTATTTACCATTTTCCCTGCTTGCCGGCATAGGATAATACTGAGGTTGAGGTTAATACTGCTGTTATCAGCAGTATTAACCTCAAACATTCATCTCAAACTTTAGCAACGAGTTAATTGCCATTTATTATGTTGCACAATTAATTATTGATTAATTTAATTTAATTAGATTAAAATGTTTATAATTATTTTGGTGATAGTAATAACGCATGCTATTTCAATGACATGTTTGGGCTCTCATGATTGATAACAACATTTAAATCTTGCAACACCATTGATTTTAAAATGTCCATTTTTTATTTCCTATAATTATTTATCGACCAAGAATTCACAATGAAATTGTCCCAACGAGCTCACATGATTTTCATAGCATATTGGAAATGCTGGTTACCGATGGCCACAGGCACAGTTTTTGACTTTAAGTTTGTATAGTTACCTATAAATTTTCCGTATATGAATCCGTAGTAATTTTCATCAAGAAACAGCGTTTTAGGTTTAAGTGACTTTGACTTTAAAATTTGAATATTTTTTTCAATAAAAGAATCATTAGCAGGAAAAATTACCAATGATTCAGCAATAAAATAAAACAGTCTCTGGCGTAACTTGGTGGAAAATCTTCATACTGACGTTTTTATAAATCAAACCACTTTGCTTTTCCACATTAACTTCAATAAAGTTTATGTGGAAAAGCAGAGTGGTTTGATTTAAAAAAAACATCACAACGATTCAGAATTAAATATCTTGTAAAACCGCAAGATTATGCCATAAACCATCAACTTGAGTCTAACAAATAAATACTATGAAAAATAATGTTCACTTAGAAGGTGCGAATAAATTAAAGAAAACTAAATGTAGCTTAGGAAACGGTTAGTATTCCCTTTCTTAATCCATCTCAATGCAAAATACGTATTTATTTAAAAATTTATTTAAAACGTCCGCCTTCAGAAATCTCCATACACTTATCAATTTTCAAACTCCGTTTTCGTACTGAGGTGGAAAGTTATTAGCATTTTTATTTTCACCATTATCGAGTAAATAAATTCATAATTATGAAAACATACCATAGAAAACAAACCCCTTCCTAATTAGCGGCGAACCTTTCATTCTTTTTGGGTAAATGTCATGTGGTGATAACTGCAACAAATTCTATCACTAATGGGTCACTAATCCTCGCTTTAGGTTCCCCGTTTCCTACGATTAACATATGGTAACTACACACCTCGAAGTAGAGCAGTGTTATGTAACTGAGGGTAAAAGTACCCCAAGAAATGATAGAACGCAATAAAAGCAAAATACTTGAAACTGAGTTTATCCAGAAAAATAAAATTATAAACGATAAGAAGTTTGTTGAAGGTTTACAAGGCTTTTTACTTTCTACCTAATTGGCGATGCTAGCCAAAAATTTTGAAAAGTATCGATTAATGGCGTAGATAGGAAAAGATCGTGTATGGAATATCAATGTTGCAAACTGACGGTTCATGAAATCATGAGTTCATCCATCATGAAACAGTGTTTGCCAAAATGGATGTTACAATACTATATTGGATCTTTAAAATGATTACTTACGCCATTAGGAAAAAACAGCTTTTTTATATTTTTTAATAGTTTGTGATAAAAATCAATTACCAAGAGCAAAATTTTTTTTCAGCTGTATTACTCTCACAACGTGTATGCGTTATTGTTACCAACGCGGTGGGCAACGAAAACACTCTCGTCTGCCATCGAATTTCGCAACGTATAATCCAGCTCAACGCGATTCTTGACATAAAATTCGAATCACGGGAGTTTGGTCGCAAGAATCGGGATCATAAAAGGTATCACATCTTGTGTAGCGATAAAGATAACGGGGAAAAGCGCACAATCGCGCCACTTCATTTCTCACAACTACCGTTTTATCCTTGGATACTACATTTATTACTCCCTATTAAGCCTACTTTCTTCGTTTCCGCACCAGTAGATGGCACCAATGTATAAACATCTGGTTGTGCCTTAAAGTTGCAAATTTTGCCAAAGTGACTCTAAATAAATCAAACGGTTAATTTTGGCACCACTAATGTATCCTATTCATCTTTTCAGTGTTTAAAACACGATAAAACGTCATTTAATTCGGTACATCAACAAATATTATCACATATATATTATAGGATGTATTATTAATCATATTTTAAGATACGAGAAATAAAAATAAATATAATATCTTGCCTCTCGTATCATTGCCTTTAAAACTCTTGGTACAGTCGATTTGACCAAGCATATTTACTAATGTGATTTTCTAGTTGCTATGATTGCTATTGTATATTATTTTATACAAAATGGAGCAAACAAAACCGCACTATCTTACTTCAGTAGGCAGTAATAATATTCCTTCGAGTACTTTCCAATCACCACAATTTTCAGTTTAACTTGAAAATATGTAAATTTGTGGCACATTCATGCTTTAATTTTACTAATATCTTATATTCTGCTTAAAATGGGTCAAAAATGTATTTTATATCCTGTGAGGATGACTTTATGAATGGTAGCGAATTACTTGACATGAATATGTTTTTTTATACATTCGATCAGAGAAAATCATATATTTTAAATTGAATTTCACACAGCATAAAAGAATGTTTGAATGCTACCTCGGATTTGTTGTGTCCGAAAAATGCGCATGGGAAGAACGAGGATTCCAATCTCTCTGAGTAGGATTCTTCGTTTCTTATAAATCCGGGTGAGGGATTTTGGGCAGGAAAAAAAGAAAAATGCAAGCGGAATGAGTCCAAGGTCAGCGGGGAAGGGGCATGGGAAAATGGATGAGAAGCAGTATCAAATGAATACCTTCATTCAATTAATGTGGTGTAGGTTAATATAAGGGATGCGAGCAAGGAAAAATCTGGCGAAGGAAAATATGTTTAAGGAAAAAATGAATGCAATGAAGAATTAGGGAATTTTGCCAAATGAGGCATTGGGACTGAATTTCGCTAGCATGAGAAAAACATTCCTTTGAAGGAATGTTCTTTTTAACGTAAAGGCTTTTCACTACTCTTGTTTCCCTTGGAGACTTAATTAGCTTAAGCTGATTTAAATATAGGTATCGATGCATTATTTGGGGACCAATGGATAAAACACGCAGGAGGAGACGGATAGAGCTGGGAGCGAAGAGAGTAGAATGGATGTCCTCGCCATTGGGATCCCCAAAGGTTTTCTAGGATTTCTTCATTTTAGTATTGCCGCATTTTAGGTACTGAGCATTTTAACCAGATTATTGGGTGTTTTAAACGAAAATAATATTTTTAGCTGGGTCGTCTTTTTACAATAAACAATAGAATTTTTAGAAATAAATTGGGAACTTACAGGTAAATCACTAATATTTTCAACTGTCTCTTCACATGATCCCTACCTATGCCTCTAATCATTTAAATTTAGAAGTGAAACATTGTTATTCATTCAAAGTTAGCCAAATTTGTTTCACGCTAATTTAAAAATCGTGGAAATTAATACATATATATTTTGGCCATTGAGATTTTTACTATCATATTTAGATTTACACAGTTCTTAAAAAGAGAAGATAGAAATCCCTCTCAAACTTTTATATAAGACACCACAATTTGGGTCCTTGCTCGCTTTCTCATATTGACTCCCACGGAAACAGAAGAGCGCCATTATTTCAGAGGAGTTTGTCTCAATAATTGAAGTTTTATTTCTAACTTTCCCGTCTTCCTGCTGCTTCATTCAGTCCGCAAGTGGAATATACTGTAGTAATGTTTAAGAAAAGCTTATATTATCAATAAATTTGATTGTATCAAGGCATAAAAGTATAAATTACCTAAGCAGATATGTCTCTTATGTAGTTTTTTGAACTGTCGTTTTTGAACTGTCTATTCAATTTGAAAATAGATTTGAAAACATAAGCGAAATCTTAACAGTGAAATATTGCTTCAATACTGTATTTGGTAATATTTAAATAATAACTGCCAGAAATATAAGCCACTCCTAGCAATGTGCAATTCAAATAAAATAAGCAATAAAATATACTGAGCATTCATTCTGGTATTCCTTTCATCGCGTATTCAAGCATAATAGGTTCACATGCATTTCTCTTTTGAACGGGATCTCATACGTACGTATTTCTTTCACGAATATTGAACATTATTACCGGTTTGAATTTGTCATTTATTTTGTTCGTAGAATTTCAAAGTTTGACCAAATTAACTTCATTTTCGAATCGAAAACTTGATTACTCCATCACCAATTATCAAATGACTTCATTCATTTATTTACCATGTAATGGTGTTCCACGAAACCTAGTCGTCGGAATCCAAAATCCTGGCCGTAATATAGTCCTCTTCCTTAGCGTGACCCCTTTTCATCTAGAGGCGCAAACACCCCCGTTCCACTAATTTTTCGTGCGTCGAGACCGAAGAGTCTCCGCAAGACCCTTTTCGGGCTCAAATGGTGTGAGATAGATTGTACCCACCCCTTCACTATGCTCCCCCACAGCGCCCAACGAGAGAGAATGTGGCCTCGACCTTCCTTCCACTCCATTCATTCCACACTCAACCCACACCCCAAACCCTTCCTCCTCCCACCTCAGTCTTGCCCTTCCTTCCGTCTCGTCCTCCAAATCACCTCTCCTTCCCTCCCACATCCCGCCTCGCAACAATCCCCACGTCCGAATCCGCCACCCGAGCCTCCGTGACTGTGTGTGCGTGGCCTTCTGACCCTGTTCATGACCCTAGTGACTGGTGCCCTCCCATTTAATCGCCCCGTTCACCGAGATCGAACGCGGGAGGGGTGACAGATGAACGAAGAAGGTAAGCCTCCAGCCGTCCGACGTCTGTGATGGAAGAATACGTCCTGTGTGGCGATGCGTACTGCCCAGAATACTAACTTAAATCAGAATAACGATGCTTGTTAGAGCTTTCAGTACAGGGCTTCTACGGTTTTAATTCATAAAATGTACGTGTTTCCAGATATTTGAGGTAATAGACGACAATGAAATCGGGTGAAAATTTCAGGGGGAGTGATATTACAGGGTGGAAATTAGTCAATTCAGTATTTTTCAATCGAATATTATTGCTATTCTACCATTTCAATGAATGAACGCTACTAAAACCTCAGAACAATATAATTATTTGGCGCCTATGATTATATGCTGCATTATGATTACGACAAAAATGAATCGTCTAGGCACATATTTCGCGATATTTTTTCCCGATAATTCAGAATTTTCGGTTTTTTTTAACGAATTGGCTATAGATCTATGAATGTGACGTTAAAAAGTCATGTAGGCACATATTTCGCAAACTTTATCCCAAGAATGCAGAACTTTTAGGCTTTTCAAAATATTTGTCAGACTTAACCGGTAACGTAAAAATATGGCTGCTATGAATTTTATATTTTCAAATTTTCCAGGTGTGCATGTAAATCCCTTATTATAATGCTTAGCAAATTGTTTTGCTATTTCTGAACCCTATCCAATTCATGAGATATTTGGTAGAGTAAAATACAATATACAGGGTTCGTCTGGAAAATAAGTGTCTTGACAAATAAGTCTTTTTTGACAAAAGGGGAGTCGTCCACTACGAATTTGTACCTGAGCGACAAACTGTAAATGCTGCATTTTACGTCCAAGTGCTCGACAGGCTTCGAAAACGAGTCGCCCGCGTCCGGCCAGCGATCAAAAACATCTGGCGGCTGCATCACGGCAATGCGCCGTCTCACACCGCGCTTGTCGTGTAGGACTTCTTGGCCAATCACGGCGTGGCAACGCTGCCGCACCCGCCCTGCAGCCCGGACTTGGCACCACCGGACTTCTTTCTGTTCCCGAAGATAAAGAGGAGTTTGAAAAGAACGCGATACGGGACTTTGGACGCCGTCAAAGAGGCCGTGACGACGTGTCTTCGAGAGGTTCCCGATGATGCCTTCGCGGGAGCGTTCCAGGAATGGGAACGCCGCTGGAACAAGTGTATCGACTAACAAGGGTCCTATTTTGAGGAATATTAGCTTAAGATATGTAAAAGTGTAATAAATTTTTTTCCTGAGCTCAGTACACTTATTTTCCGGACGAACCCTGTCCACTTTCCTTCAAAATATAAAATAATTCCCTATTCAACAATAGCACTAAACCAATATGGCCTATTTCAGTGTTCAATATTGGTCCTATGACGTGTTGCCGTAACCAAAGAAATATTTTCTCAAAACACATTTCGCCACTTTCCTCATGACGCTACATTGCCATCACATTTAACCAGTCGATTGATTGATCTGGATGTATAGTTGGCAACTATTACCTGAAATCACAATAGTCCTAGATTACATTTTATCACGACCTCTTATAAATTTTCCATATGATATAATTATGCAAATATTTATCTGGCTACTATTAATTGCAAAATTTAGTTGGTGCTTAGGACGAAGGAAAGCTAGTAAAACTACTGCTTGATGTATTTAAATTTCTTGCACGAAAAACGTTAAAATAATGCCAGTATTG